>CM023403.3:6844980-6921261 GCA_004368105.4 Eucalyptus melliodora
GAAGTTGCAGAGAAAAGTCTCACAGAATATGGTGTTGATAGGCCTGCAATGAGTGATGTTTTGTGGACCCTCGAGTCAGCATTGCAGCTTGAAGAGGCCTCCGCCTCCTCCGGTTGTGATCCCCCAGAAGGACTGCAAGTCTGAGAAGCCCAGAATACAAGAGATGCTGCTTCTTCTACTAATCAGCTTTGAATAGTTTTAAGGTTCATTCTAAGTGTACGTTTTGCCATGGAGAACTTGATCCGCTCAGAAACTTTCCATTGGTAATCTGATTCTCGCTCCTCCCTTTCCATGATTCTAGAATTCGTAGATGCTATAGTGCTTCATTTTCCCTGTATTCCTTCGAGTAAATAGCCAGAAACTTGGAGATAATGTTCTCTATGATCATTGCTTCAACGTCTTTTTACCACTGATTCAACGATTAATGATCAAGCCATGGCCCCTGTTGTGTATCCTTCATTCTTAAGTAAGGGCTAAAGATTCCGTGACCTTGTCCTGACTGAATTTGTTTTTCAAAGATCGTTTGAGCAAGCTCAACCTGTTTCTGTTTGTCAGAATTTTTGGATAGTTCTAGGGCAATTATTTTATGTCTAATGTTCTCCCTTTCATCAGCAATAAGTTCATCTTACAGTAGACATAGTATCGGAATATTTTATATGGTAAACTAGCAGAAAAGGAAGAATCATAAAATTTGGCATGGTCCATCTCCCTTTCGGTACTCACCAATTGCCAGCACATCTCTAGATTTCTGGCACAACTCTCTTACCATAAGTAGACAAGATTCTGTTGCAAAAGAAATCATCAATGAAAGAAACAGTTTTGGGCTATTAACAGAAATTGGGATAAAGCAGAAAATGTAAAATGAAGGTGATAATTCCTCAAAATTCCTTTCTCTGTCAATCAATTAAATTATCAATAAGAATTTCCTCCCCAACAAGCTGATCAATCTTTTGCAAAAAGGAAAAAAAAAAAGAGAACAGAAACAAGCAGATCAATCTTTCGCGAAAGGGAAAAAAAAGAGAACAGAAACAAGCAGATCAATTAATTAGAAAGGAAAGTCACAACGGAATCCTTGATCATCAGAAGGAGAATATGTATTGCTGATAGCAAGAGTTCTGGTTGATAGTTTTACAGTGTTCAGATTACCTCTCTTCTAGTAATTATTGCCACTCTAGAATAACTGCAGCCGAGCGAGAAACTGGCACAAAGATCAATAATAAGTATTTGGAGACCTGTAAGTCTCAGGAGGTCCAGCAGGTAATTATCTTCACAAGTTTTATACAGCTGCATGATACCAAGCAAGTAAATATTAATGTCAACCAGATAACAGAGTCAACACAGATAGCCAATTCATTGTCCAAAGATAGAAGCATGATAGCAGATAAAGAACAACATACGTAATTCTCTTCAATCCCGTTTGATTTATACCCCTAAACAAAATTATCTGTAGTTAAGATAAGCTATGACTGCATATGCTCAACACCAACATCCAGCCCACTGCAACTGAAAATCATATTTGCTAACCGCAGACGTTTAGATGAGAAGGTGGCATGCTCACAGAATTTATGAGCCATGAGAGCAGAGATCCTATATTTGAATTCTATAGATCCTGATTTTCCTTCCTACTTAAGACCAAGATTCACATTTTGAGCTTAGAGAAAACTGCCCATCCAAATGCTAGAGGAAGAATTAAGTGCGCCTAGAAATGATGCCACATTATTATCCCCTATCTTGAACTTTAGAAACATAACTGCAATTCAAAAGTCTACTTAATAAACTTTGGACAATACCAGGATGGCTTTAGAACGGCAATCCATGTGCAAAGTTGGGAAGGAAAAGGAGAAGATATAAAGAAACCATTGAGAGGGCTGAAGTACCTCCAATTCAAACTTGACAGTGTTCTGAGACACTTGATTGGTCTGGATTGTTGCAGGTTCATTGCCTAAACGGAGGCCATCATGCTGACAACTTTTAGTAAGGTCTTGAACTTGACCACCGCGAGACCACATGGACTTGACATTGTAATGTCTGATCTTTTTCCAGCAGACATTTAGCTGACATAGTGCATTCAGAATTCCTACCATAATATGATGAGGCTGCAGTCCAAACTGAAAATCAGACCAATAACCATGGTTAGACTGAGGAATAATTGCATAAATATAACGACCACAAGGTTGAAAAGACTCCTGTCAATATCATGGGATCTATTTTATGAGTATAAAGCCTGTAACTTAATTGCATATGAGCTCCCCTGTTGATATCACACCTTGCTCATTGCATTGCACAAATTTCAACCTGATAACTCTAGTTAGCTAGTTTAATATATATCCATAAAACACAAAACTAAATGCAGGCCTGGGGTTATCTGGGTTCAACTAGTATGCAACTGAATTATCAAGATGGTCTACAATTTGTGACCAGTAATTCCTTCTACTTCTCATCAGATAAAACTTAATGTTGCAATTCAAAGGGTTAGGTTCAGTAAAAAGAATGAGCTCGTTGCCACTCGTTCACGGCATATCTTGCATATATTGCAAACACTGCAAAATAATCAATCAAAATTCCAGGCAAACAGCATGCTGAGGCTCAGACATCCAAAAGGTTTCTTGATTTAGCAGCTCGATTTATGCTATGAAGGTCTCAAACTATTTTCACATTAGCAAATAATCAGATTTCTCATTGAATATTAATCCATTAGATAATTGGAAACTTTGTTGCTGCTTGCGTTAGCTTTTGCATTACATGTGGAGGAACCAAGAATGTACACATACAAGTCAGACATCACAACAAATTCACTACATTGTTTTACTAGCAGAATAAAGATACTGTTCAACAATTCACAAAAGGCAATCATATAAACCTAAAATCCGAGACCCTATCTTCCCACACTTGGTGACTGAGTAGTCTGATGTTCTATAAGCTGCTTGTCAACAGATACTGAAAACCCACCACTGGGAACAGCAGATGAACTAGGTCCCTGGAAAATAGCAGACAAAATTCCAGATGAAAACCCAACCCGCATCGTTGGGATAATTATAAATTATTTCAAGAATTGATAGACTGGAACGTATACTCATTTTTAGAACTTATAATCCTTGAACAAACTGAAACATTTTCAAGACTTGATGTATCCATGATCCCAATGCCTATACAATTTACCTATTTAAAAAAGATTTTGTTTGTGAGCTCCCTTAGGTACTTGTTGTGTAGCCAAATGAGAAAAATCTTGCAGTTTTCAAGATATTTAATTATCTAGCAATGCATGTAATCAGTGCTTTGAAACTTAAAATTTCCTCATTAAGTATGCCTAAAGCACTTGTAACACAAGCTATATGCGTATCATCAGCTAAGTTCCTGCTATCACCCGATAAATTGTGGTCAAGAATTTGGTTTACATAGAAATGGTGATCTAATTCTTTAAACAGAATCGAAGAGTTGCAAGCTCTGTGCTCAACAAGATGCTTATTAAATCATCTGTTAGGGTTCAACCCATGTTTTCCCCTAGACAGAAATAATGCGCCAATCTATTAGTATCTTAACCATGTTCCCACCCGTCAGGATTATTACCTTACAAATTAAGAGGCTTTAGAAACTTTCGCAACCATTAATCTAAA
The DNA here is from genome assembly GCA_004368105.4 of Eucalyptus melliodora. Taxonomy (NCBI): domain Eukaryota; kingdom Viridiplantae; phylum Streptophyta; class Magnoliopsida; order Myrtales; family Myrtaceae; genus Eucalyptus; species Eucalyptus melliodora. Next base: position 6,848,595 of record CM023403.3, read on the forward strand.
ATTATGAGGGATATACCAGATACCTCTTTTAAAGCAAAAACATATCAAGAAACAGGAGAACAATGCTGAAGGGCTTCAGAGCTGTGAAAGCCATTGCTCTTCAGATGCATGTATGACGTGTGACTTACAACAAAACTAATAAAATGCACATAGTTGGGGGGGAAAAATGCTATACAAACCGCATTATTATCAAGCTCTGCACCGTAAACGCTAGTACCGGATACATTGTTGTCCAGCAGCAAGTAATATGACACTGTAGCCTGAAATAATTCAAAGAAGAAAGTTATTATGGGAATCTGATGAACAGAGACCAAAATTCGATCAGATGGGAGAGCACATCATCTTGTATCCCGTTTTGAAGAGACTGAACCAAGTGGTCCCTGTTAAATCCCAATGCAACCGTACGCTCAAGTATTTCTTCATCAACCTGCATTAGTATGGAAGAAGGGATCAGGAATACCAAACCACGAACTGGATCAGGAACATCCATCCATTCTGAATGCAATTTTTTATACTTGAGTCTGAAACTGTCATATTTATAAGCCTATCTGGAGACAGTGATTGAGGCTATTACTATTGAGATTTGCAATTACACTACAACTGGAAGATCAATTGAAACTGATGATCTGTCAATGAGATTTACTAGCATTTGGTGATAACCAGAAAACTGAGTACTTTTCTCCCTCAAGACCCAATCTCTGCTCCCTGCCCTCTGCCCATCCCATTCCTTTCCTCTTACTAAGTTATGTAGAAGTCCAGATCCTCTAGGCTTTGGCCACATAATTCAAAGTCTTTGTAAAAGAATTATTAGAAAGTCCAATCCAAAAGCTTAGGCTATTAGATGGAGAGAGATGTTAGAAAAGTCCAATCAAAAGTTTAAGCTATTAGGCAGGAAAATTTGCTTGTATTTAAAGGCTATTGAAATCCCATAGATGAGCAATATGTGATAACTTTAACATAGATCATATACGGTAAAGGGATATCTAACTATTTTGAAGGGCCATTACCCCAAAGGTACAAACAGGAGTCCAAGACGCCAAGCATGACAGCTCCTCTCTAGTCATCTCTAATTAACTCATTTTTCTTATCTGGCTATCTTTTGACAACAGGCCGGTGCCTCATCTCCTACTGGAAGCAGATTGAAAAGTAGCATGCTTCTTCTGTTCAGTAGGAGATGAAAACTATATACAATCCAATTATTCTTTTTCTACTACTCGTCATTACCTTACATCCATATTATCAATCATCTAAGTTTCCTACAGCCTACTCGCATTACCTTACACCCATTATCATTCATCTAAGTTTCCTAAAGGGGATATTTTTAGGGCATCATCTATCAGACCCGCTGATCTCTTTTCGTTTTTCATCTGCATATCTCAGCTTCGAAAAAACATAAAGCTTGCTGAAGTTTCAGATTATATTTGAAAACACCCTCTGGGGAAATGACCCAAAGGGCACGACTAGATTATACAGATGAAAATGATATAAATATTAATTTTCGGGAGGCTAATTACCACCAAACAACCTTGCCATGAGTCGGACTTACAAGGCATATACTATTTGGATCTGATAAATGACATGACAAGAAAAAATTGATTACCAGTTGGACACTTCTTATAAAACTCAGGGATTTAACATTTCAATAAATTTCAAGCACAAAAACAAGGTACAACTGTTTCATTCCAATATTTTGCACCGAAATATAGGAAGTGAACCAAGTTAAAGATTCAAAATGGAGGAAAGACCACTTTGGAATGCCACCATTCAACTGAGACATACCTTCTCCGTTTGATGTTCAATAATTGGCAAAGCAGCAGCCAGATAATTAGGAAGATTTTCCAAGAACCAAGGATGTTGACGAATTTCAGGAATGGTCAGCCGCCTTAAAGGGTCAACAACAATCATCCTCGCAATCAAATCCCTTGATCCAGTTGTTAAATGACTTGGAAGAGTATAAACTCCAGTCTGAAAGAATCGCTGTCAGCTAAAATATCATGAGTGTGAAAACTTCAGTAAAAGATCATGTCAACTTATTGAACTAAAGCACTACGTAACCTGCCGAACATGAGTCCACAACAATCCCCTTTATGTGGAATCGAATTAAATTACGTAAAGTCACAGTGTACGAGCGGATTAAAATATAATCACGAATACCTTTATTTTATTATACAGGTTAGGTATGCTTTCATCATCAAAAGGCAGAGTGCCACAAAGAACTACATATAAGACGACACCGCAACTCCAGATGTCAACCTCTGGCCCTGAATAAAGTTTACCAGAAAGAACCTGCACAAGAGAATCTGTTCAGCTGAAACGTGGCCCTTTTGGCATGCTAAAACCCTTGGAATGATAACAGAATCCACTCAGAAGGGTTAGAACGCACCTCTGGAGCAGCATAATTTGTACTACCACAACTTGTTTTTAGAAGACAGCCATCGCGCATAATATTACTCAAGCCAAAATCAGCAATTTTCACATTGCCATTAGAATCCAACAACAGATTCTCAGGCTTAAGGTCTCGATGAACCACCCTACATTCGTGACAGTACTCTAAACCTGCAATGATCTGTTTCCAGAAAGATCCCAACAGATATATTAACGACTTATTGGGAGGCAAAAGCACATTCCTATATGAAAAGATTGAAAGGCTGATGGATGCATAGATAGCTGCAACTGACTGGTATTGCTACCTGCTGAAAAAATTTACGTGCTTCATCCTCTCCGATCCTTCTATTCTCGACAATATAATCAAACAACTCCCCACGTTCTGCGTACTCTATGACAACATACACTTTAGTCATGCTCTCTATGGTCTCATATAGCCTGATAATATGAGGATGCTTCAGTAGTTTGCCAATCTTAATCTCCCGACTCACTGTAATAAATCCCTTTACATTAGTATCACTTCAACCCTCAAAAACAATTAAGCGTCTCCACAAGTGAAGAAGAGAGCATGGCTGCCGATAGAAACATACCTTTCTCCTCCATGCACTTTTCCCTCATTTTTTTACGGTTAAGAATCTTAATAGCCACTTTGATACCAGTTAGTCTATGCGTTGCAACTTTCACTTTGCCAAATGCACCGTGGCCAATATTTCTTATTAGCCTATAATTCTTCAGAGATGGGTCCTCACTAGACCTTGTTCGCCGAGAGGTTTCTTCCATTGTCTTGTCCTGAGAAGTGGGGAAAGAAAGAGATAATTCTTCATAGAAAATATTGGTAAAACCATAATTTAGTTGATAATATTTCTTAAACCAAAAGACAAGATACTCAACATAAAATTGCATCATTCAGCTTTAACTAAGCAGTTGCTAGATCATCTTCTTCCGCTTCATTTGTGTGGCTAAAAGAACAATAAACTAAAGAATTAGACAATCAAAAGTACAGCAGGACTGGACACCTACATGTAATTCAGACATTTGACGATCAATCAACAAATCTTCAACCAAAGGGAGTTTGGATACAGAAACTTTTCCTGTTTAATAAAGTGGAAAGGAGATGTATCAGAGTAAAAATTCCATATACATGTACAAAGAGAGCAACGATATTCAAAAGGCATGCCAACTATGCGTGCTAACTAAGAAATAGGACATGCATACACGAAAACAAGGGAGTTGGTATTTCAAAAATGAAAGCTGATGTGAAACTGAAACTCTTCCAAGCACAGTTGGAATAATCACCTTATAATGATACAGAAAGACTTCATTACTTTAGATTACCCTTCTAGTTCATTATTCATCAGTGAATCAAACTATAATTGAAGATCTGCCCTGAAATACTCAAAGGAAAGCCTTTGACCATCATTTGAATTTGTGACCATATCCAAGAACATCTTAGCCTAAAGATCATGACCAAACAGCAGATATACTGAGCACTAGATATCATTGAGCCAATAACTCGACATAAATCAAGTAGAACTACATGGAACAAACGCAATAAAAAGAACAGCATACTTTATTTCAATATATGAATTCACCAGTCACCACCAATAAAGAAGTACGGAATTCTGTTGCTCTCTAAGAGTAAAGATTTCATGTCTTTATGGAAAATATGACGCAAGCGATTCAACCAAACAAAAGAGCCTGCCTGGCTCACTGTTGGAAGAAGCCACAAGAAAGCTAACAGTATGACAACTAAAATAGCACGGTACGTTTCATTTATATCTTCAACTCTTCAATTAGTATACACCAAATAAATCTGTACATGTCTTAACACATAAACCGCTGCTTCTTCCACCTACTTCTCGAGCCATTTTGAATAGACTGTGCTCGTCCAAGCAGCAGCAGATACTCAACTTTGCAAGGTATTTATTACGCTCCCTCATTTTCAACATCTGGGCATCATCTGTTTCTGTTGGAATGTGTGATCCAATTTCTAGAAGCTTCAAGATTAATATTTGCTAGAAAAGTCAAGAAAAATCCTTAAAAAAATCTAGCTTAGGTGGCCAAGAAAATGTAGAAGTCTCTAGAAGTACTACAATCTAGAATTATCTAGATGAAGCCTAAATGGATAACATTCTATAGAATTCTAGAATGTTATACTAAGGTGTGGCTCATGCCTATAAATAGGCTTGTGAGTTCAACAAATGTATTAGGGTGAGGGAGCATGAGAATATATTCCATATCATGAAGCTCCTCCACCAACACTTCCTTCAACCATTGTAAAATTACTTTCATAAACTAAAGAAACTATTTTCCCCCATATCCCGTGTCTTATATCCTCCAACTATCACATATTGTCCATTGTCCATCCTCCACAATCTACACCATACACTTACACACATCACTAACAAAAAACTATCATCAATACCTAAATCATACTTCCGCGCACATTTAAATTTTAACAGTTTCTAAAGCTGACAAGCGATTATGTATCACTAACTAAGCAAAATTCCAACTTCTTTCTTCGAAAGACAATAAGCAAAAAACCCCTCCATTTCTCAAGCTCATTGGTCTCCATAAAAGAACTCAGAGACGCCCATCAACCACTTACCCAAGCGACACGAAAAAAAAAACGGTAATCTTGGGGGGAAACGAATCATCACCCTACAACCTGAACAAACAAACAAACTGCAAACCCCAAACCCCAAACCATTGAGCAAGAAAGACCTATCAATACCACATCATGAACCGCGACCGCATGCCGACGTGCAAAAATGAAATTTTGACGTATCATGCACATGTATATGCGCAAGGCCGCATGCAAGAAGGCAACTTTGCACTCTCACGTCAACAGTATCCGATATTTTCTCACTTCCCACGCCAACCCCTTCTCTTTCTAGTAGAATTCCGAAAGCCAAAAAAGAAAAGAAGAAGAAGAAGAAGAAGAAGAAGAAGACTGGTCATACAACGATACCGAAGCTTTCAGCAAGTCCGGAGACGCGGTAGGAAAAGAGAATCGCGAACCCGCAGAGCCAGTAAGCGCAGCAAACCGGAGAGAACTAGACGCGGCGATGAACCTTTATAGAGAAGAGGAGAAGGAAAACACGGAACCATGCATCGACGACGGCTCCGGACACGCTCGGAACACTGACACGGGGGGCCGGGGGGCGACGAGAAGCATGCACCGGAACGGAGACGAGGACCCGCCGCGACACGGAGGTCCTCCGCCGCGGACGGTGGAGCGAGCGGCGGTGGCCGGCGGTCGTGAATCACGATGGGAGGCGGCGTCGATTGACTTCGACGTCGCGTGGCGAACAAGGAGGAAGGAATCCGGCATTGAAGGTATTTAAAAGAAAGGTTTTTTTTCCGGGCGGATACAATTAATGGTTTTATGTCAACATCGTATCGATGTGGCCCGGGACCCCAAAAAAAAAAAGGGAGTTTGACATTAATAATGTCAAAATTTTGCCATAACTTGATCTATAAATTTTTAATTAATTTTTTACCTAACGTGCAATGTTGTATCTAAATTTTTAATTTACATAATGTAATCCGTAAAATTTTAGTACATATTCTCAATCCATGAATTATATGAAACTATTTAACGTAATCCTTCTATAATTATTTAAGATCACAAATCACATTGAACATTTTTATATAACTTATAAGCTATATTGAACATATACAAAAAGTTTATTGATTATATTATATAAATTAGAAATTCATGAATCACATAATTTAAGAATTATATTTAATCAAATTGTAAATTGGGATTTCACTTTTTCTAGGGCGGAATTGCCCACTCATTTTCAAAAGTGGATGTAACACAGCATGGAAAAGTTCGCCGGCTTCGTTCATTTTCGTTGGAACAATTTAGAAAAGGTTTTCCGGGCGGAGATAATGAATGGTTTTATGTCAACATCGTATCGATGTGGCCCTGACCAGAAATTAAAAATAAAATAAAATAAAATGGAAGCGGCCGGCTTGTGTCTGACGCACTGGTGGGGCCCGTAATCTCGTCTTGCTTCGAGTTGCCGACAGGTCGTCTTTCCGGGCCCCCCTGAAAATCGGGTCGGGCTGTCCGAACGTGCTTTGGGGCGATGGTTTTGGGCTCGGGCAATTAGGCCCATTTACGGTTTTGTGAAATCTGATGATGATGGTAATTGTGGCCCGATCGCAGATGGGTTGGTTCGCTCTTTGAGTCTAGGCCCAACCAAAACCATAAAGATAATTTTCTTTCTTTCTTCATCTCTGGTGAGTGTCAACGTAAATGACACAAATAGTCTCTGAATATTGATCCAGTGAGCAACATGGTCTCTGAACTTTTAAATTCGTTCAGTGTGCTCCTTGAACTATAAGCTTGATATGCAATATCATTCCTAAACTTTTGATCTGTTTAATATGGTCATTGAACTTTGATAGACGTTTAGTCCCTAAATTGTATAAAAATTTTCAATATTGCTCCTAAACTTAAATTTATGAAATTAATATATCGAACACTTACATACAATTCAAGAACTAAATTGAACATGTACCGCAAGTCTATGACAACAATGAGCAAATTAAAAATTTAGTGCCAATATTGTACATTATGCTAAAGTTCAAGAACCACATTGTACATTAAACCAATTTTTAGGAACCGTTCATATCATTATCCCTAAAGGTTTATACCAATAAGAATCTCAAACTGATATGTCATGATATATTTATCTTAAATTAATTTTTGTCATCTGATCAATTTTAAACCGGTATCTCATGATGCATAACTTAAAACTAATTTTCATCTTATGAAAAATTTCAAACTGGCATACCTAATCCAAATTTACCCTCAATCAACATCCATCCAGTAGCCAATTATAGTGCATCGGCAATAATTTCTAGAGAAATCTAGCCAAAAGAAGGCCGAGCAAATATATACCACGAGCACAAAATTATGCTATTTAGGCATGACTTAGTTTTGGCTATCTAATTATCATTTCTCCCTCGAGTAATTTCTTGGTTCTATACGGATACCCAACAAATCCCCCTGTTGACCCGTTACCTAAGCAAATAAAATACATTTCCCCATATATTCCTTATATAATAAACCACCATATAATAAGAGGAATAAATCTCAAATGAGAGTTCTCATGCTCCTACCAAATCCTACCAGGTCAAAGGGGCATTTCATCATCTTTGAAAGCTTCCAATTAGTTAGCTGATAGTCCACTCAAACGACCCGAGTGATTAAGGCTTTTCTCTTATCATACGATACTTTATTTTATATAACGTCGGTTGGGCAGATTCCTGATGTATGTAATCGACGTACCTTGTCCTCTAATATGTCCCTGTTTATTTAGTTTTCTTTTTTCACTTCATCTGAACTCAATCGATACCGGGCTTTCAGATTAGTTGACGTGCTCTATTAGGGTCATCATTTATGGACATCACTTTATCAACACCCATCCAGGATCAAAACGGATTTCGGGATCAATCACTTCGGTTCCCCATTTGGAGAATCGGGAACTCACTATGATGATCTCTTATAATTATCGATCTCTTCGAAAGTGTTTGATTCTTATGAACCAAATAGGGAACATACCTGACCAAGGGTTACAGCTCTTTTTGCTGCAATTTATTTAATCCCCACGTGCTTTCTTGGCTCCTCGATCGATTAACTCTCTCTAAGTCCTCCTAATTTCAGATGGTCAAAATGTGTTGACTGGGTTCCTAAGAAACTTGCGTGAGTTTCCCGCTTTACTCATAGCCCCCACCCAGAACTAAAGAGAAGGTCCAATCTTTATATTCCTTCTAATATAATCTATTCTTTGGGTGAAATTGAAGTTGCTCAAGAAAGCAGGTAGTGAAAATCACACTTCATCAACTTCAGCAATCTTCCATCCATGCCCAATGCTTGGTCAACCCCACCAATGATTTTCTTTTGTGGGTGATATTCATTTCTTTTCTATGTAAAGCCCAAATTTAGGAGAAAGGATAAAGTTCAAGTCAATCAGTGCATAGATACTATTTAATCTCATGCAAGCACTGTAGGACCGATGGTTGGGGAACCCCACATGTTGCAATTATTTCATCTTCTCTCTTTTCTTTGTTCTTGAAAGCTAAGATTCAATGATATGCTCATTGCTTGCAAGTCATACCCCATCAGTAATTACTCATCAGTTGCACCATAAATGTAGCCTCCTGCACTGATCATCACCACCACCACTCGATTCAGTTTTGTCCTCTTTTTGGGGATGAAACGATCGAGTAGTTTTATGTTCTTTTTATCATGCTACAATATGCTGAACTTTCAAATTGTGGATTTGATCTATTTCCCATTCTATCCGTGACTAATATAATAATAGCTCCATGCCAATTGCACTCGTCTTCTACTAGGTTGCAATGATCATATACATTTCGCAAGCTATCTTTTCCTTTTTCTTTTCTTTTCCCTGACTCTACTAATAATGGCCCAGCTCTGATGACCTATTTAATTACAGTTTGAAGTTTTGAGGACCTGAGGTGGACAAGAAAAGTTGCTTTCCTTCTCCTTAAAAATTGTCTATGGATTGTGCTCAACTTGTCTGGGGCCTTGAGACAGTTAGTTAGAAGTGTGTCTGAAGCAAAATCAACGCTGAGCACTTTTATCTGCAAGTAATTAAAGTCAAGCCCCTTAAAAGAGGGGTATAGTTTTTCTTCTAACTTTCCATCAACCCCATGAAAAAGCTGCTCATTCCATGCCTTTTTGTTTAATATTTTCAGACAGCTAAGACAAATTGCTCAGACCCCACGAGGAACGAACCTTAAAGACTCCAAGAATACAATACACACAAAAACTGCTCTTAAAAACATTGCTCAAACAACTCCAATTCCATCAGTGGTTGTTAGTTAGGATTACTCAGTCCTTTGCCCGTATAATTAACCTAAGACCACCAACTCTCCTACCCTCCCCCTTTATCAACCCCCACACAGAGAGAGATTCAAAAGAAACACCACCCATTTCATGCCCATCTCCCTTGATCTTCACTGATGCTCCTTTGATTTTCAGTGATCAGATCATGGAGGGAACAGGCAAGATTCTGAGAAGATCAGTCCACACATTCCTCCAAAACTACCAATACTTCACCACAATATCTGCATCTCTTGCATTGCCATTCTCAGCCTTATTCCTCATCTCACAAGCCTTCTTCCTTCCTTCATCTTCCTCATCAAGTCCTCTTTTTCCGCAACTCATCCATAATCACTTCCAAGCTCTCTTCAGAGCTGCTGGGTTCCCAACATCATCAGGATTCTTCACCATTCTCAGCCTGAAGCTCTCAGAGACAGTCACGTCGTTCATCTTCACGCTCCCTCTCACCACCACCTTACTCCTCATCGCCAAATCATCTGTGATTCGGCACCTCGCCCAAGTCAAAGCCGACCTGTCTCTTCCTTATTCACTCCCTCCTGATATTTTGTCAGCATACACGCCCCTCCTACGTACCTATGTCTGCGGGTTCTTGGTCATTCTCTCCACCAACGCAACCGCATTCTTCCTCCTGTTCTTCGGTTTCAACTGTCTGGAAGGATTTCAACTGTCTGCTACGGAGCATTCTCTTTCGTCATCAGTGGTAGCAGCCGTCGTTTACTCCATGATCATCGCAAACACTTTCATAATCTGCAACTTGGCACTGGTGTTATCCGGGACTGAGAAGCACGGAGGCAGTCTCACCATCATAAAGGCATATTTGATGATGAAGGGAAGAAGAGCGACTGCATTATCATTTGCAGTGATCGGAAATTTCGCCCTGGCTGCAACAGAAGCATTGTTTCGTTACCGGGTTGTAGCATCGTATCATGCGTCGGGAAGCTTCAGCCTAGGAATTTTGCTGGAGGGATGCTACATTGCTTATCTGTATTCGGTCCTCATTGTTCTTGACACTGTTGTCACCTACACATTCTTAAGAAGCTGTCAGGTCGAGGACTTGATAAATTGCGAAGACAAATTCTATTGCCAGATCCAAATTTGGGATGCCACCGATGAACCATATGACAATTCCCTGAAGAGTTCAGACCCACTTCTGAATGCAGAGTCGTGACAAGATCGGAAGTACGTTGACTATTCTCTGTAAAGCTTTACCAAGAAATGCTGTACATGTTAATGGAATATAATCAGATCAGTTTGAGGATTTGTTGCTGTAGATTTTCTGTACGACGAAGCTACAGCAAAATCATTTTGTTCCACTTTCTTCTTTGGTTGTTGAAATGATACAATTTGGTTCAGTCTGCATATGCTGTTTTTTTTTTTTTTTTTTGGCTGAAATGATACATTGTTTGACGAAAAGCAAGTAGGATGATGCTAGGTATATATATTAAAACTAGCTTATAAATGTTAAATGATGTGATAGATTTTTATTTGGGTGTTGAATATAGCTCAATAGTTTAGATTCTCACTTGCAGCTTTTATATGATACATTTTCTTTAATTGCTTTGTTTCTTTCTTTTCTTTTTCTTGCTTACCTCCGGTTTGGGGAACATTTCTCTTCCGATCTGTCTAGATCTGGAAGCCTCTCTCTCTCGTTTCGAGGAGGTTTCTATCACGATCTTGTCTAAATTTGATGTTTTTAATGTGCATGATTTTGAAGCTTTGTTTGGTTTCGTTAGTGTACAAGTCTTCAAATAAGATCAAAGTAGTCTCATGAAGGTTTTGCTTTCATGGACATCATATATGTACTTGTTCAACATTTTAACTCTAAACGGCGATGGTGTTGGCAACATCGTACCTAAACGTGCACTGCTGAAAGGCAACGCCATTATAACATATAGAGATCTTGACGTGTGCTCATAACTGAAAACAAATTCAATTATTGGCCACTAATTTTGATTTGAAGAAGTCACAAATCTGCTTTTTGAGTTATAATCCCTAATCATGTTCTATGATTCATATTGTTATTTGGAGCTTGTTGGGTTATGAACATGTCTAAAATTTGTCTTGAATTGCAGTTGGATTGCATCGTGTCTCTCTAGTATTTTTATGGAAATTAATGAAATGTTTGTTTGACCACAATAAAAGAACAAAAAAACCATTCGGTATCCTGATTTTGTTACACCACTGGCAGCAAAACGTAGCATGACTTGTTATATTATATCATGCCACCACGGCCAAAACCATGTACAGGCCAGAGGAGCAATCGAAAGACCAATACTTCATCTTACAGCCGTACAAAAGGAAGCATTCACTTTCAATTCCTAAAGCATATTGGGAAACGGAAAGGACTCTCTTCACGTGCTTTCCTTCGAAAATCCGACAACTTAAAAAGCAACCCAGTTTGACATGCTTACCCAAAACCTACTGGGGTATGCTATCATCCGGTACATGCAGTTCGAAAAAAGAAGACAGACAAATTATATTGAAATTCCGGGAACAAAGTTCAGCTCTTATCTTTCCCTCTTGCTGCATCAAAGACACTGGAATAACAAGATAATGCATGCGCGCGAGGGGAGGAAAGAGAGAGAACTGCCAAGGCGATATGTCTTAAGGTATCCACGATACACCAACCATGAAAAAGAATGTAAGCCTTTCATTTTCATTAATGGCGATAGAATGAATTGAGTAACAGACAAAAGCAATTGCTAACCGATATAGCCTATCCTGTTATCTCACAATTACACAAGGAATCCCGCCTTCTACTTTCTCTAACTTAACCTGGCAAAGCTATACATCTAAAATCAACGGGATCCGTCCTAACAAATCTGAAAGGGAAAAAAAGATACTGGACTAGCTATGTTACACGAGGAAAGAATCGTATCCTAATACAAGTAGGTCAGTAGCTTTGTACAGTGTCATGGTACAGACAGACTTCGCGCTCTACCATCCTGCCGGCATCCACCTTGGTGCCAAAAAAAACCAATGGCCCAGCCAATGTCGAAAGCAGAAGCCAAACTGGGCCTTTGCGACAGTGAACTGGCTCCAACTTATCCTTCCAGTGTTCGTTCCCAAGAAGACTGAACTTCCACCATCTAAGCCACGAATTCACAGGAGGACGACTCTCCTGGCCAATCTGAAAATCTTCTGATGTTCATGTAAGCTTATTGCTGTTTATCAGATATCTAATTGCCAGTTCACACAGCAGCACTTGCTCGTCTGACTCAACAGCATCACGTCAGTCGTGTAAAAGCTAAGTCTTGATGTTCTTTGACCTGGCAAGTGTCAAGGGAACTCATTGCTTGATCTGACAGGAGATTGACCCTGTCGGGAACTCATCTTTGATGGCAAGGGTCAAATGAACTCATCATTCGCTCCAACACGAGACCAATCTGCTTCCAAATCAATTAGGAGCAGCATCAGTCATTGCAATTGAGTGCCAAACGGTCATCAGGGCCGCTGCATAGAGGGAACTCCATTTCCAGTATAGACATGGGAACAGTCACCAATCAGCTATTTACACCCTTCTTTGTAAGGCTAATTCCCTTTGCCTTTTCCATTTCGGCCTCCTTCTCAGCCTTTTTCTTCTCCAGTTCAGCCTGTTTACAATTTTCTTCATGTGCTCGCCGGAACATTTTCACAAAGTTAAGCAGAGTTGCTGTAACTGTTTGGTCAAGCAGCAATTTAACAGAGTTAATTGAACTACTACAGCAAATATCTCGAATTGGCAGAATTCAAAACAGCTCAATTAAACACCAACTATAGATCAACTTGCAACAAAAAATTGTGCACTCCAATTGGTCATGTCTGACTAAAGACTAGTTAGACTTTCTTGTTTCTTGCCGAAAACACCAACACTAATGTCTGCAAAAGAGATCTTTTTCATTAAACAAAATTTTCCAATCTAGGGTCCGCTCTACAGTGAATACTGTTTATCTGGAAAAACAGAAAGCAGCATGTGCTGAAGTTTGGTTCTCGTTATTGTTATTTTTTCGAAGGACCGTTGGATATTGCAGATCCGTCAACTGACTCAACTACACCAACCAACGCCTAATGAAAGCAACAGCTGCCACTTAATAGCTCAGCAGTGGCCATCCAATTGACAATCATGGCTGTTGTGGTTGGATGATCAATAAAAGAGGTGATGCCCAATAGTCAGCTGTGAAATTGGTACTTATGCACCTTGGGCAAAGCTTGGATGTCAAAATGAACTGTTTTATAGGGGTATCTGGCCTATTTGTGTTGCTAACCATTTAGGATCAGTCCAAAGTCATGATTACTTGACAATCAACACGAATATAAATGAAGTGATACGCTTTAAAGATAACTTGGTTATTTTGCAGAAATGCATATTATTATCCAAGTGGCATTGTTCATTAGTCATTTTCCTTAGCCATAAGAACTATGCAGTATTTGGAAAAGAACAAAGTATAGGATTATATCTAGCTACATTGGATAAATATGGCCAAGAAATTTATTAGGTAAATCGAGTAGGCAAGCAGCATGTTTTCTTTTCAGACTTCTCTACACTACAACTAGATAAAGCAAGAAATTAATTACCCTTTCTACCAAAAAAAAAAAACTAGATAAAGCAACATATTTCACAAAATTTCAAGTAAGCCCAGATAATTCTTCATAGAGATCTTCTAAACTTAAATCTTTCTTACCTCCTGCAAATTTTCTAGCACTTGATGCAGACACCTAAAGAAAACCAGTCATTAATCTAGTAATCCTCAACCCTTCCACATAACCTACTCAACTCTTAAACAAAGTTCCACTATATGATCTTACAGTGGAGTATCATCAAACGAATTTTCAACATTCTGTTTATTGACATAAACAAGGCCTTTGTCATTTTCAATCTTAACAATGACAGATCAGAATCAAATGCTGATTGCCTTTAACAACAAAAACTCCTCATGAACTTCCCCCACCAAAAAACTGCGTCGACAATATTCAGTCGACAGCCTGAACCATGACCTTCACAAAGGAACTAAAACAGTGGACACTAATGAGTCGAGCAGGGCTGTCAAACTGATGGATCGGGTCAAAAATGATTTAACCCAAATTGACCCATTTAAACCTTTCTGACCCATTACGTGCAATACAAATTTAGTAACCGATACCCAACCCGACCCACATTACTAAAACATTGATATTTAAAAACAAGAACTTTTATGCTATGCATCTAGTGTGAAAGAAAAAAAATTTAGCAGTTTTCAAAAATTTCCAAATATGTTTGCAAATTTTTCGAGCTTCACAATGAAGTATCCAAAATCTCTTAAAATGAATAAGTCAAAATCATATATTAATTTTCACGATTTTCTAAAGCATGAAAGATAATATATTTATTACTATTTTTCAATTTTGGAAAAGAGAAGAAAAGAAGAAGAAGAAGAAGAAGAAGAAGAAGATCATAAGTAGAAGATAAAACTAGAAAATAAGTTGCCCTACCCAAAAACCCCCAACCTGAACTTAAAGACAAGTGAATGGGGACTGCAGGTGGGTTGGGCTTTAGACCCATTAAAAACCCCCATTTCATTAGACTTTATTACTCAAACCCATATCAACCCATTTAGCAAAATTTAGCTAACCCATATATGACCCAACTCATCTTATATGGGTTAACAAATAGGCTTTCAATCCATTTTGACACCTCTAGTTTCCAGTAAATACTGACACTACGACCAACTGGCAACTTGTCAAGCACCAACCTGGGATGTAATTAGCCGTGATAACATATAATTTGCAGTAATAAATGCACAAGAAATTGCATAACTAGCTTACCTTGCTCAAACGGGCAACGAGCTGGATCTTCATTGAAGTACAATGCAAGTGCATCTGCATTTCTTCCCTGCCAATTAGTAAAGGATATCATGACCATGTATTATCAGAGCCATCATTTCATAAATCAATAAATTAAAATTAACCGGCACGTTACCACAACTGAGTATAAATTCGTCAATGATGTGACCTCTGCCTCAGCGACACCAATAAATTCTTTCAAGGTCTAGACAAAGCTTAAAAGAAGAAAAAGTTTAGAAGAATGTGGGCATTACAAGCTAAAAAAGTTAACCATTCCTAAGAAACTAACAAATCTAGAAGAAATATACAGACTAAAGCACAATAGATGAGCAAAAATGGAAATTAAACCAACAGCACGCTGGCATTGGTGTAAACTATGCAGCAAAAGTACATGGAAATAAAAAGGAATAAGTACTAACACAGGCTCCTGCTAACACAAAAATGTTAAGGATGAAGTAATTAATGCATACAGAAAGGAAAGGAAAAAGAAGTGCCCCTCTTTGCTAAGAAGGATGAAAGAAGTGCATCTTTACTAAAGATTGTAACTGGTAAATAAAGTGTGCTTGATCATAGTTTACATGAAAGGAGGATACCTTTCTAAAAATATCCGAGACAGGGCCATCATTTTCAGAAGCACCCAGTTCCTGCTTTACCTTCTCTAATCCTTTAATAATAGCTTGCATCTCTTCAGCTAAAGATTTCAGTTGTATCTGCAACAAATGAAGACCAAATTTGGCATGTGTCCGAACCAATACAACTCATAACAAAGGGAGACTAATACTACCTTTGATGCAATTTCCAAGCTAACAAGATCCTGATGAAAATCAAGAAGTTCTGGCGAGCGGTCAGCAAGTTTCTGAGGCACGTGAAAACCAATATCAAATTTTGGATACAAGCTTAAAGTTTTAATAACTATGCCAAGTTAACATGCATAACAGGAGAAACTAATAATTCATGAGGCAATGTTATGAAAAAATGATCTGGAACAACTCCAGGGTACAATTTCTCACAACTTGCAGATAGCTGAATACCCGATGCATGCACTCCATACTTTCTACCTAAATTCGTTTTTCATTTTAACGTCTACTGCATTTATTGTGCAAGTGTGTGTATATATATATCTAGAATGTATGAACTAGCAAAGGGGCCCAAGATAATGAAAATAGCCAAAGGGACTCTACAAAGACCTGTAATAATGAGATCTAAAAAGAAGTACAGAATATTATCGAAGGAAAAGATATTTCATTTGGCTTAGTCTATGCTGAGTTCCCTGACAAATTGTACAGTTATGCTGAGCGAGTTGAGGCATTTTAATGTGGGCTGACAAATTGAGCACATCTGTGGAACCATATTTGACCAATGGCGAATCCCCATAATTCAATGCTGAACTGATCATGCATAACATGGAGCAATTTCATTTCAAAATATTTCACCTTAGTACTCAACAATTATGGCAATACTTAATTTAGTACATATTTCAAGTGTTTTCCATGTGTTTCCATGCAGGTGTGAACGTGTACTAGAGACTTGACAGATATTCTAAAAAGTAGTAAATCTTTAAAAGGGGAAGGATCAACTGCACAATTAGCCACTCCAGGGGTACCACCGCTCCTCCCCCTCCCCCGGCTAGAGCACATTGCATACTGGTTACATTTATGAAAGCAAGCAAGATCACGGAACATTGTCTTTCTACTAGACTATTAAAAGTGGAAGCTTCTGTTTTAATTTGTTAGATCATTAAATTTGTTAATCACATCTTTAACTAAGAGTTGAATTTTTTAGATTAATTTTTACAAACGTCAAAGCAAGAGATTATGTGTTCGAATCTCTTCAACCACCTCATATATCTACCTAATAACAATCAGTTATCAGTGTTTCAAGTTTCAGACAAAAAAAGCTCGTGCATGAGGGGGAGCATTAGAGCTTTTAATTGATAGCCACAATTTCCACCTTCCTATTGAAGGGAGTACTAGACTTAAGATGAGAGTTTTTTTAAGATAATTTACTAAAGCTAAGCATATAAAATGCACATTATCATCCACTGTGGAGAGATGGCATAAAAGCTCAGTGAAAACTTAATGTTTCCAATCCAAACAATCAACCATAGATCTGTGTAAATGGTCATCAAAACTTTAACCTGGAATTTTTAGACTGAATAGCAACAGGTTAGAAGCCTTTGGTCCTAAAGATAACTACACGATAGAGGTTAGCACCATTTACCCCATGTTAACATTTACAAAGAACACCTGCAGATCATAGGATGATGACTATTCATAGGTTTGTGCATCAATTTCAAGGAGAGATTCAATCACCCAATAACCCTTAAAAAACCACCATATTGAGTTTTTCCCTAGATCAGAGGAAACAAAAGCAAATAAACTATCAAAAAAGAAAAAGCTCGCAAAACACACCAGAATAACATACCTTACAGAGAAAATGCATGAGAGTCATCTTGTTATTAGTAGCACGTGTATCAGTAAGTTTTAACAAACTATCCAACTTAAATCCGATTGCAGATCCTGTGCATTTCAACAATTTATAGTTAGTATTGGTGGAGATGACGCCCATGCTTGGCATGAAAGCATAAAGCAGTAAGTTGCACAAATCCAAAGACACTGAAGATTATAAAGCACAGAACACAGACTAACATCATTATACTTCCACTTATATGACTATTGTCCAGCACTTGTGCAAGCTGTTTAAGTAGACACAATGCATCAGTCAGATTGTAATCATCTTCTGTTATGCATCATGTTCGCCCATTAAAAAATGTGAATCAAACAGGCATTCACTCAGCATGGCAAATATATGACCTTCGATTATCATCCTTAAGTAAATTTTAAATTTGCATCATCCTTTTGCATCCAGCATCATCTTTGACAAGTCATGGACAGTTATGCTGAATGCCACTGAGGAGCTTTGGTCTTGGAGGCACTCAGCTTTAACTTTCGAGAATAACAGAAAGCTTTGGGAGGCTATCCCTGACAGAGTTATTTGGAAAACATAGCTAGAAAGAGATGGGAAAGGTTAGAGAGTGAGACCCAGTCTAATCAAAAGTGGAGGAATGATTAACGACAAGCTCTTTAACTGCTTTCCAGCTGTAGTCTATTCATTTTCCCTCTCAGACCTTGTGTTTGCTTGGCTCCACTTATCCTTGTATACTTCCTCTACAATGGATTTAACTAAAAATCTAAAAGTGCACTCTATTCCCAAAGAAAAGGGCTAAGTTTTGCCCAAATATGAATAGCTTTAATTAGAAAGGGAGACAACAAAAATAGATATGGAACCTTTTGGTGAGATGCCAATAAAAAAAGTAGATAGACAGAACCAGATGAAATTTATCACTGATTATGCATCTCTATCCTTCTGGAACAAATTGCATGATAAATAATAAAATCTCAATCTATTTGGGCTATCACATGTTATAGTGAATTTCCATTCTACAAGTACATGTTAAAACCTCTTACATTCTCCAAAAACTGTCTTAATTGAGCGCATACTGGTAGTGGTAACTAGAGGGCAAAAGGCCTCATGTCTCAACCAGTTAGACTAACTTTTGTATGTCATGAATGTCAGAAACTACGGAATTGCTTCAGATTTTTGTGAGTTTCGAAAAGAATTTAAATAGAACAAAGGTAGTACATAGTAAAACTCAACCAAATGAAGACCAATGAAGAGCTCGACTCAAATAAAGGGTTCTTACCTCTTGCAGTCCCTTGGTTCAGCATGTTCCCCAAGAAGAGAATTCTCTTCATAATCTCCTTCAGTTTGAAGGAATTACGGACCTGATGCGACAGAGAAAAAAACCCCAAGTCATGACCAAGAAAAAAATAAAACCTCCATTAATTTGTAGTAAGTTACGTACCTCGTCACATGCAGAGTTCACATTGTTTAGGTTCTTTCTAAATTCGGAAATCTGCAGAAGATGTCACTAATTAGAAGATAGGATTACAAAGATTACATAAAAGCATTCTACTAAAATTAATAAATAAATCCCTAAAACTTAGCTACTAAATGCAGATACCACCAAACCTGAGAGCTGAACTGTATTTTGAAAGAAAATACTCGTAATTTTGACTCCACCCTTGGCACTTTCATTAGCTCCAAAAAATACTGCAAAGACAACCAGGCAAAAAGGACATTGAAACGAGATGAATGTGTAGATAAAGAGAAGCAGCTAAAACTCATGAAAAATTAGCATACACAAAATAGCTTGGTCAACCCAGCCAGATAATATTTCCTCACGACACTCCATTTCTTTTTTTTCCTGGGTGGGTTGGGGAGGAACAGATCTCATAAATGACAAGAAAACAATAAAATTGTAAAGGAAAAAAAAGAAAGAGCTCATATTTGTCTACAAGCAAAAAAAAAAAAAAAATGAAGTGATCAAGATAATTTCCAACCTGTTCACACTTTCCAAGGTTATCCTTATCACCAGTATAGCCCTGCACAACATAAGGAGAAGAGTAATTAAAATTAGAGAAGCCAAAAGAAGAAAGGTTGATGGAAAAATTGCACCAATCTTCATATAGAACTCTCTCAGATGCCCCCATTTCAGTCCTGAAATTGAGGGAAAGGCTAAAAACTAACCTTCAGAAGTTCCATCTCCTCTTTTGTAGGGCAGAATTTTATGAGGTTTTCCACCTGATCAACATCTAATACTGACTCATCCATTGCCAGCACAGCAGCCTGAGGGAAAAAGAAATTATTCATACCGTTAGGCAATTTTAGTCTGGGACTCATCAAATTCACAGGATGCTTGACAACAGATAGGGGGAAAAGTCTTGAACAACCTCTAGACTCGCCTTAGAATGCATCATACAAACAAGAAGAGAAAATATGAAAAGCACATGTTCTCTGCCCTAATTAGCTTACCATCATGTCAGGAAGGGGCATCTTAACTTTTGTGAGCATAATCTCTGTATTATTTGCCCTTCTCAGGTCGATCTGCAAGTCAATCATAAGTGAAATTCTAGCATGATGAAAAAGAATCTCAGATAATAATTACAGAAAGCAGAAACATCAATCAAACACCCTATTATCACTATTGTCATGAGGCAAATGAAGAAAACAATCAAACATACACAAATGAAATTTCATTTGTTGTTAAATAATTCTCAAACAACATTTCTAGATTGCGTTATTACCGAAACATAGCCAAAGCGAAGCTAATTTTGCAAGACACATACATAGAGTATATTCACAGTAAATATTGCATATCCAACTAAAAGTTCCATTATACATCCTGCCATCCAAACTTTTGAGCATTTTCCCATCAGGAAAATAAAAAAGCATATGAGAATGTTCTACCAAGTCAAACATAAATATCATTATCATTGGTCATGTTACTAGATAACTGAAGTTGAAAGCCATAAGACCACCAGACAGGCCACCAGTTCAGACATCAAGTATTTATCATCATACAACATTGCATGCTAAATGATATAGAGAAGTTGTGACCACTGTGAAATTACATAATTTTAACAACCCCGGGGGTCATGTTTAACCTTTTCCAAGGAAATGTAACTCTTACTGACTGTAGTTCACTGCTGTAATAGTATCACTGTAGTGTCTTTTCTGAGCATCATTTGCAAGGAACTCGAGGAAATTAGAGAAAGAATGCTCCTTCTCTTGAATTCAGATAGATTTTGCAATACCAACACGATACAAAAATCTAAGCTAATTTCTTCCAGTCATGTCAAGAATAATATACAATTATACCGTACCTTGATAATTAAACTCTAGTGACAAATTATCAAAACAACAGCCTGAAATGATCAACTATATCAGTGGGGAATTGGTACCCCATGTTAATGTCAGAATACTGCAGCAAAATGACAAATCACCTCTCGCAACTAAGAAATATATCTCACACAACGTAGTTTAGCACAAACGTATCCAATTACCAGGTGGACTTTGTCAGTTTTAGATCCCGTCGATTTTCGCCGCCCTCCCGATTTACCTCCTGAGTCAGCTGGTTTCGGTACGGCTGTAGAAAAAAGGCTCTCCAGCTCTGAGACATCAAACTCGGACACCCTGTATTAAGCAAAAGCTATGGATTAAAGATGAACAAGTCATTATTAACAGCAGAGTCCCTGGTCCTTTGAAGGTAGAGAGCACAAATATTGCTCATGATAAATATAACACAAAAATATCATTGAAACAATGCATACATCTGAGATTCCCCGAATCTTTGCAGCTCATCCCATAAGCTTCCTTGGAGTGCCCGTGTCACTTTGCTCCAATGCAATGGCTTCAAAGAAGATCGGCGAGGTGCTGTGGCAGCTGTACCAGGAGGGCGTGGTAGGCCACGCCCTCTTCCAGCAGGCAAATTTCTTCCATCAGTTGCAGCATTTCTTGCCCCAAAAGGTGGAGGTGGAGGGGGTGCACCACCTGGAGGCCTTGGCGCAGCAGGAGGGCCTGGAGCACGAGCTCCTGGAACTGGTGGTGGTAGTGGGGCTCCACGCATTGGAGGAGGTGGAGGGACAGCTCCACCAGAAAGTGGTGGAGGTGGTGGTGGTGGTGCTCTGCCCAAAGGCGGTGGAGGTGGTAGTGGAGCTCCTCGCAGTGGTGGAGGAGGGGGTGGTGGAGCACCTCGAGAAGGTGGGGGAGGTGGAGGTGGGTTTCTAATTCCTGGAGGTGGTGGAGGAGGAGGTGGTGCTCCACGTGAAGGGGGAGGCGGTGGCGGAGGTGGGGCTCCATATGATGGCATAGGCGGAGCCGGAGGTGGGGCTCCACGTGATGGAGGAGGTGGAGGGGGAGGTGGGCTCCACGTGATGGGGGAGGCGGAGGGGGTGGTGGAGCTCCACGTGCTGGAAGAGGGGGAGGGGGGGGTGGTGGAGCTCCACGTGATGGGGGAGGCATGTGATGGGGGCGGGGGGGGTGGAGCTCCACGTGATGGAAGAGGGGGCGGAGGGGGTGGGGCTCCACGTGCTGGAGGTGGCGGTGGAGGAGGTGGAGGTGGGGGCATATGTGTTGCAGGAGTAGAAAGTAAAGGAGCACCACGTGTGGAGGGTGGTGGTGGTGGAGGGGGAGGAGGAGAAGGAGGCGTAAGCATCGCCTGCATAGGACGCAGAGGTGGTGGTGGTGGTGGTGGCGGTGGTGGTGGTGGAGACAAGGAAGTAACACCATAACTGGCAACTTCTTGTGTGGCTACCGTAGATTTCGCCGATGAAAAAGGTGGTGGAGGAGGTGGTGGAGGAGGTGAACTTGCTGATGTTTTGGAGCTTATTAGAGAAGACCCAGATGTCCAGGGGAGTGGAGGGGGTAACAGCACTTCACTACTTTGCCTAGGTGAGAAAAAGGGAGGAGGTGGCGGTGGAGGTGGAGGTGGAGGATGCATAGACAGTGTAGTGCCAGATGGAAGAGATCCAGAAGGCTGAGAATGGTCACTGGCTTGAAAATCACGAGGAGGTGGTTGGGGGGGAGGAGGCGGGGGAGGTGGTGTAGGGGGAGGAGGAGGAGGTGGAGGCGGAGGTGGCGGAGGTGGAGAAGTCACCTTTTCCTGTGGGCTGGGCTGTGGAGTCGTATCTGGAGAATCCTCTTGCGTTGATTGTTCTGTACATGGAGGGGAAGATTTGTGAGTCTCTATCACAGGGACAGCTGGAGATAGATGGGACTTTTTGGCAACTGTACTAGACTCTTTTGAAGAAACTGCAAGAACAGGTGGTGCACTATTATATCTAGAAGGTGGATACGATACGTGCATTGAATTGGCATGAGAACCTTTATTGGGAGGGATCCACCTAGGTATTGTGTTGGGCTTTGCTTGTCTCCCATTAGTGCCCTGGGATTCTTGCTGTTTTATCTTCTGTTTTGAAGCAATTGAATCTGAAGATGTCTTAGCATGATTCGGCGGCAGCTTCTTTGAAGTAGGTGGTATGGACTTCTCAGTCTTTTGTGTACCCACATCAGTCGACTTTTGCTGTAAGGATCTGGACTCTGCCTTCTTACGTGTAGGGGGGTCTTCTATCCCAAATCCATTTTCAAACTCTTCATTTTTGCCATGCAAACCACCTATATTTCTTGGTCCTTCATCTTCCAATGCCATGGAATCCAACTTAATATTCCCATTATCTATGCCTATGTCCTTCACCATGTGGAGACCAGGATCCATACCCTGATCATCCTTGTACTTCACATCATCTACGACTATGTCTTTTACAGCATCATATCCAGAATGAGCCTTCACATTATTTCTGAGGTTTCCATCATCCGATGCACAATCTTGAAATGAATGAGCATCCACGTCCTCCTTCCCTACTTCTTTTACATCACCATCATCAGGTTTGCCTCGCAAAGTACTTACATTGCTCTCCCCCTTCCCTTCTTGTGCATCTACCGCATTACTGAATATCTCTTCGACCTCAAAGAACTCCTCAGGTGAAGCACTTTCAGCCTCATTTCCATCTTCTGAGGTGGGATTAGGGACATCCGCATCAGCATCCACAAAGAGTACCTGGTACAGAGATGAGTAAATGCACTCAACTCCCGCAACACCATGAGCCAAACATTCTTAGACAAAAAACAAGGAATTACCTCCGCCTTAAAGTCTTTCGGGAACTGATCCTTGGCATCCCACATAGCATCAACTTCATCGCGATTCAGCACCAATATATTTGACCGTACAAAGGCTGTGTGAAAGACAATTCTAAGCATCATCTCTTCTCGAACTAGATCCTCGTCCAGGTGGATACACTCAAGAACGACGTCACCTTGGACACGGCATTGAATATCAATTTTGACCATCACACTTTCTGCCTGCAAGAACAAATATAAGCGCTTTGCATTTGCAATTTTACTTTTTTTTTTCATATGCTCTCCAATTTATTTCTATTACCTGTAAATAAAGTCGGGCATGCTTTTTCATATCAGAACTTGAAAAGAGAAGCTTAGAGCTTCTATTGGCTGGTGTTGAAGGGTCCTGACCATACAGACGAACAACTGGCCTACAACCTTTCCCTCCATCAAAAAGAGGAAGGTGTCTAAGAATTAGGCAATCCAAAAGTAAAGGCGTATCAGAAGGAGGCCAATCTGAACCCAAGTTTCTCCTGGAGATGTACTGCAGATATCTCAACTGCGAAGGCTGTGGATTTAAAGGAGACAAAAGATGAAGAAGCTCCTTCGGAGCTTGCTTGTAGACCATTTCAAGAGTCTTCTGCTCCCCATTATACTGTTTACGGTATAAAAGGAGACCAGCAAGCATGAACGCGAGCACAGGCCAACCTCCCCTTTCACAGTGCATCAAAAGCACATTTTGTTGCCCTTCCAATGACAACCAGCTTTCACTTGATTTGAGGAAGTGGTGTATCATTTCAAGTGGCAGCAGGGGACAACCCTCGTACTGCCGAGGATAGTCCATCACTGTCATGTCATAATTAGACAAGAAATCTGAGATTTGACTCCGCTTCTCCCCTTCTCTAAAGTTGAAGACCATAAAAGAAGCATCAGGAAAGTAGTCCTGAAGCTGTGCTACAATGCCACCCATGTAGACCTTGTACTCATCTTCTTCCAAGACATCCGTTGAGAAGCAACAATCAAAAACTGCAAAACAACAACATTAAAAAAAAAAGGAAAAGGAAAAAGATTAACCCACATTTTTGTGTTCAGATACATCGAACAATAATAAAGCCAAGTAACAACAAGAAAGGGATAAATCAGCTCAACGCTGCCCATCTCAGAACACTGGATATAGCTTCTCCCATAAACAAAGAGTAGTGGCATTTTACATGCGAAACATCAAAATAAAATATAAAAAACTAAATGCCCTCACATACGTGGTTAGAGTTTGACTTGAGAAGTATTACACAAGATCAATCCAAACATTCGCAATAAAACTAAATGCCCTCACATACGTGGTTAGAGTTTTTAAAACGAACAATATAAACAACGGCAGAGGTATGACGAGCAAATTTAGCATACGACCTCGGAAATATCAAGAAAGGACTTCACCCTGCGAATTGCACCACCCCTCTTGTGATACCAACTACCAAGAGAAAAAAGAACAGTGCCAACTAGCTTGGGTAAGCAAAGGATGAATGGATAATCAAAAAAAGACAATACCCAATTAGCGGATAGGATATAACACGAAGCAGCATGTTAACAGTGGAAATAACCACGCCATCGAAAAAAATCGTCACTTTCCCATGATCTTCAGAGCTACCTTTTGGCTGACCAGGTAGATTATCACTGTACTAAAACAAACCCAGCTCGAGAAACACCTCAAACTAAGAAATTTCGACGAAGCGGAACGAGCAAACGAAACCAGGATCACATAAACCCCAATGCGACGAATTCTAGTTGCCCCCCCCCCCCCCCCCCCCCAAAAGCACAATTTCTTAAAAATGCACATCCAAAAAGGACCCAAATTGAGCAAGAAGACGCGCCTAATCCGAGGAGGAAACGCCAATCATGCAGCTCCAAGAATCAAAAGAAACGGACGGATTGGGATTGGGCCGCCAAAAGGGGGTCTCGAAAACGTACCGTAGACCCTCTCCGAGATCTCCAGAAGCCTATCCGGCGGCTTCCGGTAGAAGAACCGTCTGAACAGCGCCATCTACGTGGCGCTGTTTCCCCGCCGATCGGATCCAAACCTCTCGATTCCGCCCGCCGCCCTTCTTCCCGACCCGGATCGACGTCACGGAAAGCCCACCACCATGACGGATCTCGGGCGGCGCCACCAATCTCGAAAACCCGCCTCCCTTCACGACCCACCAACCGCCATACAGATCTAACCCAAGAAAATCCCTCCGCGCGATCAATCGAAACCAACCCCGGACGCCGGGGACAGAAGGAACCCAGCTGGACACGCGCAATGCCGATTGCAGAGGAGGGCGAGACCGAGGGCCGATCGTCCGGAAAAATTCAAGAACGCGCGGAGAGGAATCGCGGGTTCTTGAGAAGAATTCCGAAGCGGGATAAAGTTTAAGGAATTGGGGAAATGCGGGAGATGGGTAGGGGCGAATTAGGGTTCCGAGCAGGTGGTGGGGGTGGGGGAGGAGAGAGAAAGAAGAGAGAGAAGTGGACTGAGATGGAGAAGACGAAGAAGAGAGAGAAGAAGAGATAGAGAGAGAGAGAGAGAGAGGGGAAGAGGGAAAGAAGAAGAAGAACACTAAGGTGAGACCAGGAGCTCCTCCTGCAACACGAGAACCTGGAGGGAGATGGCCCCAAAGAAGCTGAGAAAGAAAAAAATAATAATAATAATTGGGAAAAAAAATTTTAAAAAATGGGAAGAAAATTGGGAAAAGGAATTGGAAATTATGGTTGGATCGAGTGGGATTAATTAATAAATGGATCTTGCAATTGGATCGGTGCGTGTGTCCACGTGGCAATTACGACCCTCCTCTTTCTCTCTCCTCGTTTTAGGACACGACATGATCCTAGAGAGAGAGAGAGGGGGAGGAGGAGTGAGTTGGGCGGAAGCTCGTTGCGTCATAAAGGCCTGCGGATCTTCGGTTCGGTCTAATCCTTTTCATCATTGGTTTTCATGGAAGGGGAGGGCGGAGGGAGTGCCGTTGAGTAATTAAAGTTTGGAAAGTTTTTTATCTTTTCTTTTTGGGCTTAATATAATGACACATGACACATGACACATTTATCATAAATTTACTTCAAATTAATTTATAAATCATTAAAAGTCACAAACCGATGCTTCTATACGAATTTATTCCGAATTAATTTTTGGATCGTCCAGAACCCCAAACTTATGACTCTATGATAAATTTACTCGTTTTCTAGACTTGCCATATCAATTAAGTTATTACTATGTGTGCCATCTAGCTAAAGCAATTTCAAGACGAAATTTGATGAAAGCTAATGAATGGTATATATGTCATATAAATATATTGGTTTAAGGTTTTTGATGACCAAAAAAATTAGTTTATGGCAAATTTATCATAAGTGTACAAATTTGGATTTTTTTTTTTGTGACCCAAAAACTAGTTTTTGGATAGATTTATCGTGAATGTATCAATTATGAATTTTTTGTGATATTGACCCTTCTTTATATAATCCTATTCTCAACAGCTTCGAAAAATGAATAATTTTGAATGAAGATTTCGTTTATTTCACTAGAAAATGAATGATTGCAAAAAAATAAAATAAAATAAAAATCTTGTAAAAGTGATCTCTTGTATTACTTACGAATAGGACGTGTTTCTTTATAATCTAAGGGTATAGGCAAAAATTGGGATATTAGACCTGTCTTTGTCGTGAGTAAGAGACATTGAAGTGGACAGCTGAGAAAGGTGAATTTCTAATTTTCCTTTTTTTGATGATATAGGGATATGAGCGCAAAGGCTAGGTTCTTCAAAAGCCTATAGAACATCGCAAAACATTTAATGTTTTACACACAATTGATGCAATTTGAAAAAGTGACCTTAGATTCTTGAACTACATATTCCCTAAAGCCTCAACCATTTGTACCGATTCATGTTAAATATTTCAATTTTATCGATAGTGAGCATCTTTTCTCTTTTTATTCTGAACAAGTTGAAAAAGTCGCAACAACTTGACATGATAAAATTATTTTCATTATTGATAAATTTCTAACTACAAACGAGGCTAATAAGTCAATAGCTGTGAAATATTATTAACAATATTCATAAATTGACAACAACTTCACCATATTACCACCTAAGAAAATCTATCAATTTTTCTAGGTAGATCGTCATAATTTTCTCTCATAAAGATTCAACTTTGTTTCTTTAAAATGAGATGGATTGTTGTATTCACTCAATTTAATTGCCTCAAGGAAAACTTTTACGAAGTTCACTCAAATCCATAATACTTAGTAAGTTCTAGAACACTCAAATTAATCCATCATTAAAGTATATTATTCACTTATATAATTTATAGAGATTTCCTCTTAAATAAGCGCGACATTACAATCACAATTTTTTAAAATACAAGATAGACAAATTCGATAACTCCATGAATCACGAAGTTCCATATATCACTCTCCGAGGTAATTTTTAACTAAAAAAACTTGTTACTAAATATTAGATAAATTTTCTCCATCCGGGCCAAGAGATACAATTTAAGTAATATCTGAAAACAGAGGATACTTCAAGTAATTATAGAAAAATCTGAGGAAAGAAGTTAAATTTTGGTTTTGATGCTTTTTTGCAAATCCCCAAAATTCCAGGTCTTTTACAGCAAGAGTGGGAAGAATCATCGCGTCGCGTGCATTCACCTCCCCGCTTTTAGCGCGTCACGGATATCGAAAAGGCTCCTTTTTTCCGGGTAACTCGGAATTTCTTCAGGCAGCCCGCCACGTCATCATTGGGATTTGCTTGTTCTATTTTTTTTTTTTTTTTGTCGTGAGCAGCTTCTTCTTAGTTTTATATTTTTTTTTTCCTGGTGGCACACACCATCCCCAAATCAGAAGTTTTTTTTTTTTTTTTGCAGTAATTTAACTTTCTGAAAGGAAGCCTTTTTAAGGACCGACCAAAAAAAGAATTTTTTAGGACTTTTATTTCGAGTGTTGTCTCAATTTTTTGAGCAATCCAATTTATTTTAAGAACGTCCGAATTGACTTTTATTTATTGTTTAATCAGAATTTTGCATATTAATTTTCATTTCAAATTCAAAACGCTGGAGAATTTCATAAAAAGCAAATTTTTGCACATGAACTTTCATAATTTTTGAAAAAATTCGAGTAACATATGACAAAAATGTATGTTTTTTCTTTTTCTTTCTTTTACTCCATCTAATAAAAGGGCCTTCTTCATCAACATTTAAAAAATTACAAGTACACAAAAAAGTTATTGTAGATATTTTTTTTTGTTTCTTACATATATTTTTAACAATGACACTTCTCGAGAATCATCACATGAATTTTAATTTAAAAGGAGGAAAGCCCATTTTCCACGAGTAAATCACAGGCTCGATAAAAATCCCTAAACAAGACTCAAGCAATTCAAATTTTCCTAATCCATAATGGCCTAACATGACGTCACACGTGTTTCTTGATGCCGTGAACGAGCTTGTATCATGCGCCTAATCCATTCATACCGACCCGTAGACGGAAAAAAACAAAACTCGCCATCTGCCGGTGGCGGTCCGTTCGGGCCACCGGTGCCGTATGTTTGCATCAAGCTGGCCACCCCCACACGGGGGAAAAGCATCTTTTTGGTGATGAGGGGGGTGGGCCAGTTCTTGCTCTCTCCTTTTATGCACCAATCAATGCACGATCGCCTCATCCCCCTTTTTAAAGCCAAAACCTATCACCCCAATTCCATCTACACCTCCCAAAAAAAAAAAAGCAAAAAAAAAAAAAAATCCATCTCCATCTCTTGCATCTAAAAGCTCCCCACATATCAATGAGATATTGCTCCCTCAAAATCACAGAAAAGAAGCAGTGGCGATAACTCATCAAACAGCTGTATTTTTTCTTTTTTTTTCCCCTTTTTTTTTGGGAGGAGGGAGGGGCGAAAGGGCAAGGTGTCGGGAAGAATGTCAACGATTCGGTTTAGTTCAGGTTTTCAGAATATGCAAACCACGCCAAATTGAACTGTTACAGCGGGCTTTAGCTTTGAATGCAATTCGGTTTTTTAGTTTCCTTTCTTGAAATATTAAATAGAGGTTCAGTAGAAAAGAAAATAGATCATGTAAGATGGGTTATTTTCGATTCGGTTCACTTAATCGAATGGAACTGGCATTATCCGAAACGAAATAAAAGGACGTTATTTTCGTTGTCCAAACCGAAACCCAAACTAAACTTAAATGCATGAAATTCAAATCGGACAGGATCGTTTTCCAATTCGGTTCGGTTCTGCCATCCCTAGTGACAACTGCAATGAACCTTTCAAAGAATTACTGTATAAGGTTCGTACCCGATATGATTTAAGCAAGCTAACGGTTCACAAAAGATCCATAAGTCAAAGATTGATGAGCTCGGAACCGTAGTCCCATCGAGTATGGCGGAAGTAATGAATGCCTTAGCTGTTTTCACACTTATCCTTGAAAATGGTTCATTAATTTCACCACAGCGAATGAGGACAGTTACCGTTCCAAAAAAAAAAAATTATATATATATATATATATGAGGACAGTTCTTTCCAATAAAGGAAGGATTTCCGAACTCGCTACCTATACACATGGATGATATGTGTAAATTTGAATTGAGTCATGTGGTAAATCGAGTTTAACTAAGGCTCGGTTTGTTTCGTGAGAAATGACTTATTTGTAAAATATTTTTAAAAAAAATAACCGCTTAAATCGCTTATAGAAATGAATGGACAAAAGTTTAGATTAAATTGTTGTTGACAATGAAAGTATCTTCCATCGACTTATATTAAACCATCACTTTTACGAACATATTTTCTAAATTATTCACTTCCCGCAAAAAAAAAAAAAAAATGAAGCCTAACACTGCCTTTAGTACGATGGCGTGGAATTTACATGCCTCGTATGGATTTCCTCGTCACTGCTTTTTTGTAATTCAATTATGTAGTTACACATTAAGATCCTGTTTATTTCATGAAAAATGAATAATTTAAAAAATATTTTCTAAAAAATAATCACTTCTATTGTTTGAAATAATTTGTCAATGAAAAAACACATTTATATCTAAATATTTTCGTGAACGATAATAATAATTTTCGTTAATTAATTTCTGTAAGTGATATAACCATTCATATTTAAGAGAAAATATCTGTCATATCATTCATTTTTTTCGCAAAATAAACGTATAAAGGAATTTCACTCTTTTTTTTTTTATTATCTTGAAGTATGCGTGTGGGAAAGCTAGAAACGTTTCGTTTAGCTGAGCCTCATACGTCAAACAATGAAAGATGCCGACCATTCGTAATCGTCAAGTTCTTACAGCTTCCTCCTTTGAGTAGAGTACAAAAGTGGTGTACGATATAGTATTGCTAGCTAAGCAACGTATCCAATTCTTGCACTTGTAATTTCTTTCTTTTTTACTTTCGTATTATTTACTTTAATCTTTTTCTTCCTTATCAAGACAGAATATCATAAACAAAATCCAAGTTATAGTAAACAGTAATATCCTTTTAATATAATATAATATATTATATTATATTTATTTGTTTGGTCGTCTCTATCATTGGATTATATAAGCATGGAGATCAAGAGATGGATATAATTAAGTTAGATGTGTTTTAATTATTGCAAGTGATCTTACTCGCATGTTCTCGATATCGCTAGTATCTGAACCACGTGCATTGTTATACTACCCATTCGAGTGTGTGCATTTCGAAATCCTTCCATGCCCTAATCATTGACATCATTCCAATTCTTGAGCTGTGAGCGTGGCTGTATAGAAAAATAGTTTAAGTATTAATATCATTAACAAAAAAGTCTTAAATCGGTATTCCTTGACAGAAGTTTAGAAACAAAAATTCCAAGTTAGCACCCCACGGCACATTCAATTTGAATTAATTTTCATCTCATGAAAAATCTCAAATCGGCACCTCTAATGTAAATATACATTTCCTCAAAAATGTGTCCCTAACGGCACACATGAATTTTCCACCTTAGATGTTTCATTCTCCGTGTCGAATCTGTCCTATAGTCATTAAAAACGTGTGGGGTTTTCCCATAATGGATGTGTCATTCTCTATATTAAATCCATCGTACAACCGCCTGTTGGACGTGTCAACGCATGTACATTTTAACCGAATATTGAGCAGAGCACTAAGGAGAGTAGATTCGGTTCAAGGGTACTGGTTTGAGCTTTTTATGAGACAGAAACCAATTCGAGATAAAATGTGTCATTAGGTATTGATTTAGAACTTTTTACGAGACGAAAATTAATTTTTTCCATAAAGGATAAAAACATTTATGAGAGAACTCATAATAAGATTTTGAATAGAATTCTAACGACTTCTACATGATCGGATCTAATAAGTTTATTTGGATAGAGAAAAGCCTTTGAATATTGACACATTTAGAAAATTGGTCTCTATACTTAAAGCCTTATGAAGGCATCAATCTTGGAATTTTTAATGAGACGATAATTAATTTAAAATAAATATATTTCGAGATATCAATTTGAAGTTTTTAAAGATATGAACCCAAATGCTAAGTATGAAGCAAAAGCTTTTTGACTTTTTATCATTAAAATAATTTATTCTCGTTATACATATATGTTGTGTGCATTTATAATGATGACATGTCATTTGCATCAAGGTTACTTTACGAAATGAAAAGGGACTCTCAAGACATAATTAATTAGCTGGCGGTGGGCGTGGAGATATTTACGGTCTAAGAAATCAGTACGCCACTCTAACAAGACATTTTTCTAAACCCTAATTCCACGTGGCAAGAAAACATGCACGTGGTTTTTTTTTTCCTCGATACGATAATTTCTCGGTAGGCGCGGGGTCCGCCCCCCACGAGGTTAAAGGGCTACTGCAGCCTGCAGGCACGACATGTGCGGCACCACTTTGGCCACCTTCCTCTCAGTCGGGTTTACACGCTCATGTCGATGTCGGGTTTGAGCGATGCTGACCGGGCGATAGTGCCACAACTTATGTACTGCACAACCTCGAGAAACCGAGCTCAATAAGTGTGAGAAACGAAGCTTGATAAGGATGGGAAAGGTCGATGTGAGAAATGTAGGGCTTTAAGCTCTGTGTGAGGAATTATAAAGTAATTGTTAATTGTTCTAAAAGTTTAAACTGTTAGATGAATGCGTGATTTTATATTTAATTACTTTAACACTCATTTTCATGCTTAGTCCGGAAAAATGGATCTAGAAAGATTTGAATTTAGAACATCTAGCTTTGATGCCATGTGAGAAGTTGTGAGATTACTGCTAATTGTTCTAAAAGCTTGATTGTTAGATGAAGGCATAGTTTTATATTTAATTACTCTAACAATAAGCTCGACCACAACCACGACCACGACCATGACCACGATCGCGACCACTCTCTCTCCACCTCATCTAGACCCGGATTTGAGCGGGCGAGAGCCATCACCAACCCAAGATTCCTTCCTCGCCCTAGTCTTCGAAAGGAAGAGATCTTGCTTTCAATGCCATATGACCGTCTGTTCGGAAAATTTGATTGCCGATGAATATAGAGAAATAGTTTATAGTTATTTAATATTTTGATACATGATAATTGTTACTGTCTTTAACGTATTATTTGCCCCCATAATTATTATCGTCGGGATTAAAACCAAAGACACAAGAGAAATGAATTCAATAATTACTCAATTTCCCTTTTGGATTATCATCTTGAATATGTTGTCAAACTTGGGTGGAAAAAGAATAGTCGAATGAATGTTGCAAAGAAGAGAAAATTTTGAATAAAAAAAAATTGGTTTTTTGAATAGCTGTGCTGAACAATGTATCATTTGGTCCTATTTATAGACAACCGATTAATACATTTATTGAGAATAGATACATTATCCCTTACCTTCACCTTTCTTCATGATCAATTATCAATTCTCTTCACATCTATAAAATTTTATGAGACCACCATCAACAATTTTAAGAACTTAGACTCTTAGATGAAAGCATAATTAATTATTTAAATATGTCAACACTTCCTAAGATGAAAACTTATTTAATTAATTAAATATTTTAATACTCTCTCTCATGCTTAATTTGATCTTTTTGCCTTATACTAAGCATTGAAATATTCAATTGGGAAGGCAAATGAAGTTCGAAATGATTCAAATTCAATATTTCCAACACCATGTGAGATTCACAGGCCGATTGCTAGCATGATGAGAAACCAATGGGCTTCACCGATTACTTTAGTGTATCAGGTTCCTCACCACCAACCGAACCATGTACTTGTCAAATGCTAACCCAACATTCTCAATTTGATTTCTTTTTTGGCCAGAACTATTATTTTGTTCTTAACAATAGATTTGGAACAGAAATTCGTTTGATAATATAATTTTATTTTTTATTTATGATATAAATTTTTAATCTAGAAATAAGTTTGGCACATTAAAGAGAAGTAAACTTCTCATAAATAAAAACTTTTCTCATCACTTGCTCTTATTATCAATTAGCCACCACCTACTGCCACTCACTATCTCCATTGTCGGTCGGTTATCGTTCGCCATCTGCTGTCATCGTTTGAGAGTGAGAAATTTTATATCATTATCAAACAAATTTTTATTTAGAGAACAAAAATTTTACATCGTTGTCAAATAGATATTTTTCCCTAGAAATTTGTCTAAAAAAATTATTTATGAAATAAAAGTTAATTTCTATAATAGAATGGTTATTATTTGGGCTCCTTTAATTTTATAGTTTTTATCTCATGAGGGTCAAAGATTGGAATTTGCATGGGGAATGATATGGATGGGACACGCCCCGATGCTTTACCGGTTTCAACGTGCTAAAGTCCAAAATTTCCCCAATGAACGACGGGCGGGAGGGAGCACGAGAGGAAGGGGAAAGAGGGGAGAAAGAGATGGTCATGATGCGGTGGTTAGACCGTGATAATGATCCGACCGCTGCTTTTTGGACACGCCCCCCCTTGTTAATTCCCGTGGGGTGGCCCCCACTTTCTATTCTCAATCAAACACTACCTCGTTCTAGATTCATTCATTATGCCTTCCAACTTAGGTTGTCGTTTTTTTCTTATGTTGTTTTTTTTCCCTCAGCACCTCCCAATTCGCACCACACTAAATTGAATTTCATAAGCTTACCGCGCGCCCACAAAGGAAAAAAAAAAAAAGTGGTATCATGAAGCAGTTCGGCAAATAGTAACAACTCCAATTCTTATTGAGACTCGAATTCATGGGAAAGAAAATCGATTTATGGATGGAAGCAAATATGCAGAATTTACAGACAAAAGCATTTGGTTATTGGGGAAAAATCAATATACTTTTAATGTTGAATCATGATCAACTAGGACAGAAATAAAACATTGGGTTGAACTCTTCTTTGGTGTCAAGGTAAAAGTTATGAATAGTCATTGACTCCCCGGAAAGAGTAGAAGAATGTGACCTATTTTGGGATATACAATACATTACAGACGTTTGATCATTACGCTTCAATCGGGTTATTCTATTCCACCTTTTAGAAAGAAAAGAACTTAAATCAAAATACTTAGTATTAATAGCATGTCGATATATTTATACAAAACTTCTACCCGGAGCACAAATTAGGTAATCTATACATCTTTAGAAAAAATGGTCTCTGTGTTTACTGGACAAGTGAAGTGAGGTAATATATAAGATTCTAAGAAAAAGATCATCATCGTAGTCACTTGATGCGTTTGCCATTGAGTCAAAATCATATGTGAAAATATTCTGCGTGAGATATGAAATGTATATATTGTAAATCTTTTCATTTGCATATCATAAGATGAGGTACAAACATAGTAATTCAGATGCTTGGAAGTCACAATTCACCCTGTATAAGATTGGTGAAAAAGTTCGACACCAAACAGATAATCCAAATCGATATGGTAATCGGTATTGTCACGATCTTTTCTTTTTTGGGGTGGAAACTAGTGAGTTTGGCGGATTGCGAGACTGGCGCGGAGGATTCAAGATTTTGATTAAAGAGCTCTGCAATCCGATCCCGAGAATTGTTCAGGCCTTGTCGTATGCAGAAACAAATGGTCCATCCTCAAGGACACGATCCAGAAGACAGAACACATGCACTTTTTCCAGCCACTCGCACGAATCTTGTCCCATCCACATCGCTTTCTCACCTTGTCCTTCCAATTTCTATAACAAAAATGCAAATGCCCGAATGACAAGTTCGGTCACATTTTGTGATTTCCTGCCCAACGTTCAGTGGATCATCGCTAAAGGATGGGTATGTCAACTGCTTAATTCCTAAACCACCCGTTTGATGTCTTCTGGGCAACTGCTAGCTCTGATGTCGATTGGTTATCCAATGTTGGCATGAACTCCTTGTTCACCATGCAGAATCCTTTTCGATTTTCCATGCCCTATTTGCTTTCTGTCACTTTCCTGGGGAACAAGCAAGTGTTATCGCGATAGGATTGGAGGGCCAGGACATGAATTGCCATGGCAAGTCTCATGTGGAGGTCAGTGGCAGGTTTATTGTCAATAGCAGAAGACAGGACATGCAAATTGACTGCAAATATCTAGACATTATTAATGAGAGAGGGAGGGGTTTAGGGCTCTTTGATTAGTCATCGTACGATACGTCCAAAGATGAACGGGGCTTAGTAATCTGCCAAAGCTGTGGGACATAAAAATGCATTAGCGATTTTGATTGACGTACCATAGACAATCTGGTGTGGACACTCTTCATGGTCCACCCAATTCCAGGCTTTAGCAGACACAGTACATGACAGGAGCTACCAATAAGTCGATGACAGTTTTTGTACCTCTAGTTTTCATATCTGAAGATTATCCTGTCGCCAAATAATAGTTAGGAATTCTTGATGGCATCAAGCTTGAACAACCCGGCCGAGTTACGTGGAAAATTTAACGTTGGTTTGAACATTAAATTCAGAGCGGGCCTTCCATGTAGGGTAGGCCTCAAGTGATATGGAGTTAGACCAACGCAGTGATATGGGCCTGGAGCTGCAGCTAATTTGAGCTTTTTGAGCGAGCAAGTTCTTTCATGGAAGAAGAAAGGTAGGTGAGAAAGCCACATGAGAAGAGACCCTCCTGATGCAGAGCCTAAATTTAGAACCAGAAAGATGAGAAATCATGTCATGCTTCACGAGTCATAGCCACTGGCATAGAAGTTGATGTACTGATTTTTCTCGACTTAATAGGGACATTACAAGTTTGGTAAACTCCGACCGCCGCATTTCCACGGCGAAGTATGATATACATAAAGAGACCTAACATAGATTTTGCCTGAAGTGAAAAACTACCGGCTTCATTCCATACATATGACTCAGCTTTTCAGCTCAATTTCATTGAATCAGTTTGAAAAGTATAGGAGCAGATAGGCAACCTTGGTAGAATAAGCACAAGCCTCGTGAAACATTTGGAACACCAAAGGCTTATCGAAATCCATCTCCATTCATCTGTACATTGCCGCCGTGGATATGATAAAGCATCCAAAAGCAAAATGTAATTGAGATGATCGAAAGATGGACAAGGACAAAAAGGTTACAAAGATGACCCATTATCGCAAAAATGAAACATCTTGGATCCTCGCTTCCTCCTGATCACTTCCCGCTTGGTCACTCGATAACCGTAAGTCCCTCAACATGGCAATTTTTCTCTTTTCTACGATCAATCCATGGCCAGCGTCTCATGGGGAAGCATAGCCAGTTAACGACTTATAAAGATCAGCATTTCAGCCGCGACCATCCAGATTCGTGTTTGAGAAGCTGAACGTTGCAGTACCGATTTTGTCCACCAAAGTTTTCTAGCTCCATAAGTTACAGGAGTGGTATCTTGTCATTTGCCCTGCTTCTTACCTGCAGTTAAGAAATCACACGATCAGTTCAATTATGGGACTAAAATGTTTTATTATATCCATGATATGCATTTACCACCTAAATTTGAGGGAAAACAGACACTAACATTTTAGATTTTCATACCACAAGTCATCATTGACCCATGATGGGGTTTGCCCCATAACATGGTGAACGTAGTTTCTCCCCATAGCAGTTAATGTATTTTCCTATGAGTTAAAACGCAGATAGGGTTGACCAGCGCTAGTGACGCTCTCTAGGCATTACCATAAGATCTCTAAACTATTAATAAGCATACTTGTCCTTATGCTCTTTTTGTGGCCATAAAATCGCTCTGCCAAATACGGAATCTGATGGAGCGCACTGACAGGCTAAAGGTGAGATAATAATGAAGCTCATCATTTTCGATTTTAGACAAAAGGGACAAGTCTGACCTGAACTGGATAAGCACAATTTATTACAGCAAGTACAAGAGAGATTTGTTCTGGAATACCTCTTTGGAACCATGATCTACGGACTGCTTGACGGATGTGCCTCTCATGTTTTTCCAAGAGTTCATCAACTCTGTGAGACTGAGTCAATAATGGCCCCGAAAATTCAACTTTGTCTGCATGATCATGGTAACCCTGTCCGCAAGCAAATATAAGTATGATAAAACCAGTAAAAAGAAATGGGGTTGAACAATTCCGTAAGAAAAAAATCAATGCACATAAATCACAGAAAGTAAAAGCAGGATTCCACAAATACTGTTCAAAGGCTCACCTAAAAGAGAAACAAACTACACTTGACCAAAATTGACACAACTTTGCCTGATGTGAGTTTTTCAATAGGTCAATCATGATAGAGATACTCCATTAGTTATGAATTGACACAATTACCACAAACATGAAAAAAATCACCAACTCAACAGTTCACCCAGCTTAAGCCTTCACTATATTCCTGATACTGTCAAAACTTCCGTATCTTGACAAATTCAGTTGAAGTACCATCATCCAGACACTACCAAGCCCAACTAGCTTCCACATCTTTCAATGATTCAAATGCTCAAAAGACTACAACAATCACATGCCTTGCTACATGAAAACAGCAAGAATACCAATTGTAGTTCGCAGTCAGTGTAGGTTAATGCACGAATTGTTGATGATTCATATTTGACAACAATGCATGTGTGTGAATCTGAGTAGTCCTCACCAAATTGCCTCTCTTGGCTGCCATTTCCTCTTTTTGATAGAGTGCCAAAGATAGTTCTTGTGAGTGGTATTCATCTGAAGCATCAAAGGAATCTGGACGCTCAAAGTGGCCCCATTGGTTTGGAATCATATTCTTCAGAGCGTCATTTGAATAATGCCCTCTAGAGTTTGTACGCGCCCCATATGGTAAGCTACCGTTTTCATGACGCTTTGACTCGATGTTATTCCTCGCTTGCAAGGTAATAGAAGGTTCTAACCCATTGAAAATGTGGCCTCTGGAAATGGATCTAGTGTGGGATCTAACAGGAGCCTCTTCTTTTCGCCTTTTCGCCCAGGCAAAGCCACTTGATGAAGATACCTGTAATGGGCCAGAGAAAGGAATGTCTCCTTGAGATGCATTCTTTGCATGAGAAGCGTCTTCAGGTAAATCTAGTGATGGCTTCGGTGCGTCCCAGCCTGACATGACTTTGCCCTCCTTAAGGATGTGCAGCTTACTGCCACCGACTTCGATTCTATTGGCAACTTTAGCTGGGGCTGCCAAATCCTGCAAGACTAGCATAGGTTAAATAATACCAGCAGCATTTGGCAACAGCATGTTTGTCCGCATGAGTGAGAGAGAGAGAGAGAAAGAGAGAGAGGACCTCTGCTGGTGCCAATTTACTGGTTCCATGGGGTTTCCTAGCTTGTTTTCTAGCAGTATCATGTCCACGGCCTCTCCCACCACCCTTTTTCCTGCAATTTAGATGGAGTTTCCAATTTGCCATAAGTACAAGGAGGACAAGCACAGAACATTAAAGCCCA
The DNA here is from genome assembly GCA_004368105.4 of Eucalyptus melliodora. NCBI lineage: Eukaryota > Viridiplantae > Streptophyta > Magnoliopsida > Myrtales > Myrtaceae > Eucalyptus > Eucalyptus melliodora. The sequence goes on from CM023403.3 coordinate 6,888,002, forward strand.
TTTTCTAGATTGTACATGACCCATAAAGTTTCCAGCATGGATGGAGCATTTAGAGATCACTTTGAAAGCAGTTATAGTCCATTTCTCTCATTTTAGAATTTGAAATATATTCTCCTACACCGGGTGAGTCAGCCACTCCTCACCTATTGGCACTCTCCTTTAGTTTCTCAAATCCAACACATGCTGACATGAACGCTAAAAAATGTCAGTAGAGGGCCTTCTATTCCTTAATTTCAGAGTTTTTGCAATAATCATCTCGCAGCCCTATGTGCATTCTTCACTAATAATATCGTAGATGTCGGTGGAAATCCAACCGCAACGAAAATTCCTTTTGCTTAGCTGGGTTGCCACAAAAGCTAATTTGCCCCATTTTAATATTGTATCCTCCTTAAGATCATTAATACACATCCACATGCAATAATGGCTAGACCAGAAATTTCAAAATTCAAAAAGACTAATAAAGATTATTTGATCAAATAAGCTACACAAGAATCCTTACCTCTTTGCTTCCTCACGGACTTTTGCGTCAATCTCTTTGCTAGGAGGGTATATCGGCAAGCTTGATGGCTCACATGCGTAAGGCTTCATTCTGAAATACTGGAGATTGCAAAAAATATTGTATCAGAAGAGCTGTTGCCACCTAGAAAAATCAATTGAGTTTTGGAGGTATCTGGCGTTTTTCTTCTTTTGCTGGTAGATATCTAGTAGCGTTGTTCAGAATAGAAGTGAAAGAAACTCAATCTAGTTCATCCAATAACATCATGTCGATGCATGTTTTATAAAACAGATTCCCTCACCACCTGCAACATGCAATCGTGTCTAGATGAAACTGAAAATGACATTCCTATAAACATAACTTCAAACCTGAAAAATGAAGAGTCTCACTAGCCAAAAAACATATGAAGCTAGTCTGATCCGAGAGGCGTAGAAAACCAAGGAAAAAAAAAACACCACGAAACACCATTCAGCACTGATACCTCAGCTGCAAGAGCTGATGAAGCATTCCCACGCTTTTGAGGTTCAACTGAAAGAAGTGTTTCTATCAAATCCACGGCAGCAGCAGGCATATCTGCAAAGGTCTCCCTAAGACAGCTATCATATGGATTCTGAGGCTTGAAGAGTGTGGCATGAGGAAGTCTAGATTTCTTCCAGTAATCATCAGGTGGCGAGCCGCACAGCTTGAAAATTTTGTGCAATTGTTCAACCTGTAGATAAAAAATAAACTCCTTAGAAATTAAAGGAAAACTAGTGGAGAAGTCACGAGTGTCAAAATAATAAAGGATTATATAGATTTCTCTGTAGTCTTGCTAACAAGAATCACAATCAATAGTAACTTTATTGATGAGATGAGCTACATAAATTCATTTGTGTGCTTGTGCTCTATCTCAGGCCACATGCTTTTTAGTACTGAGCATGCTTTAAGATTTCTATTAACATCTTTTCAGACCCTCGTATCACTGATCAATGTAAAGTTCGAGATAAAATTAATACCCAATAGTCTCTGGCCACCAACAAATGAAATTACTAGCTAACCTTCCCCATAACGTTTCACCCATTACCAGCCAACAGCACCTCTATAGAGGCAATGGAAGCTATTGTACTTTCTTCCTGAAGAAATTTCAAAAGGAAAGGACAAAGCTTGTGCCACATAACTATAATCATTTAATGAAGCTAATGGTACTTCAGAAAAAAATGTTGAATGCCTTCCTTACTCTTCCTTGAATTTTTTGACTTTTCTGTCATGTCCATATCAGTAAGACATCTAAGCATGTCCATGCTTTGAGTGATCAATGATCAAGTACATATGGTTTTTATAAAAGAGAGTTTCGCCAAAGTTATAAGTTTGTCGGTTCAGAACAATCACAACCTTTAAGTCATTACTACGTCTTTGACCAACAAAAAAGAAATGATTCTTACCTCAGTCCTTCCCTGAAGAACAGGTTTTCCAAGGAGAATTTCTGCAAACACACAGCCAACACTCCATAGATCGACTGACGCTCCATAGTCTGTTGACCCTAGCAGAAGTTCAGGAGGCCGGTACCATAGGGTCACAACACGGCTAGTCAAGGGCTGCCTGTTTCCAGAACTACAGAAGTTGGCCAATCCAAAGTCGGCCACCTTCAGAATTCCTTCATTGTTCACCAAAAGATTTGATCCCTTGATGTCCCGATGCATTATACCCCTCGAGTGACAATGATCAAGTCCAGACAGTAATTGCTTCATGTAGCACTTGATCTACACAGTAAAGCCATTTTTAAAAATAAGTATGCCTCAAGGAGAAAATTATGCTCTAAACGGCAGCTGGAAGATACCAGTGCCCCTAATACATGAAAGTAATTCTGCCTAATTAATGACTCGCCAGTTCTAAGCCTGCTCGACGTTTATCAGGGCATACTCATTTTAGTTCCTTTGTTTAAAAAAACTGCTTATGGTATTGTAGCAAGTCATCAAGTTTCATTCGATGAGTATTTTAATCTTTTTGAAAATGGAAAAATCATGTAGCCCCCTAGATGATAGGATGATTATATCAAAAGTGAAGCAAACGAACCTGCGCCTCGCTGAACTTGATGTCTGGGCAAGACAAAAGTCCAGTTATATCATGCTCCATGTACTCAAATACGAGATATATGCTGCAAGATAATCTAGAAGTAATTAACCCCTCCAGTTTCATAATATTTGGATGGTCAAGCCTGCGGAGAATCAAAATTTCCCGTGCCATAAATCTGACGCTTTCTGGCTCAAAGTTGTCGAACCGAACTTTCTTTAGAGCAACAATCCTTCCAGTTTCGAGATCTCGTGCTCGGAAGACACTGCTATATGTACCCTGTCCAATCTATTCTCGCAATAGAAGTCAAGAACAACCAATATTAGTGATACATCCAGAGAGATGTAAGTTTGCAGCAAAACAGAAAATTCAATCCAGGACATCATATAGAAGCAGGTTGCATCCGTAATAGTTGCAGCATACCAACAGATAAAATTGCATCTCATTGGCTCTCTTGTAGTAACAAAGGCGTGATAGTGTTAACTTCAACCTTAATGAGAAGGGTCGGCAAGGGAATTGGATTAGCTTCCTATGTCAAAGCTACTTTTTACAATTGGCCACAATGCTCTGCTCAAAATTGGAAGAGAATCTCCGCAAAATAGGTAAGACTTAAGATGCGCATTTCTAATAGACTCAACACTGAAGCTAGATAACTGAAAATGTATATACTCTCAGCATTCGATGTCTCCTAAATGGGTAGCTCAGCAAACTAACTTAAAGTTTGACTTAAATAGAGTCCTGCTTACTTTTCAGGCATGCCCTAGCGAGACTTCAGAGTCTGGTTCTCGGCAGGCATGGTCGAAATGTAATTTCTTCAACAGGAGATATCCACCAAAGAACATAAGTTACCTAATGGACAGGATAGAAGACATAATTTCTATGGCTTGAAAAGTCTCTTCTACATTATAAAAAGCATCAGAAAAATCATGAAAAGAACCGCAAAATTCCACAGAGAAAATTGAAACTTTTGAATTCTGATCAACATGAAAAAAACCATCGCAACACCATCGGACAAAAAGAATTAAAACTCACCAATGCCAAATTCACAAGTGGCTCGTACTTATCATGAACAACGAAATCACAAGAATCAAGAATAAAGCACAACTCTGCAAGCTAACTGACTTATAATCACGACCGTCAAACAAAAATGGAAAAGCACAAACCTCTTCCCTCCCCACTTTTTCAAAACAGACTATTCCAGGATACCGCAAAACCGAATTAAGCTCAAACGACAATCAAATTAGAAACCACCGACCTTCTCCAACTTCTCGAACGCGTCGGCCCGCAGCGGCACCCACCCTTGAATCGCCTCGCCGGCCACGGCACTTAGCCACGCCGGCCACCCGGCCGCCACCTGCTCGCCCTCCACGTACTTCTGCAGATTCCCCAGCCTAAAGCTCATGGAATCACCGTTCGAGCTCCCCCTCCCGGACTCCCCCAGCTCGCTCCCGCTCAGCCCCGTCCCCCCAACCCCACCCCCACCCCCACCCCCGGCCTCGCTGCCGCCCTTCTTCTTCTTCTTCTTCTCCAGCTCGACCCACCCGACCCGGCTCCGACCCGAATTGCCGCAGCTCTTCCCCGCATTGTCCTTGAACTGCCCGGAGTGGTCGATCGCCGGCGTCACGGACACCGTCTGCTTCGAGCTAACGCACCCCATCAAGGCTCCGGCCGCCTCAACCAAGAAACGGCGGGCATTGCCCAACTCCCTCCTCCGGCGGGTTCGGGTCGGCCCGGATCGAGCAGGAGGGTGGACGTTACCGGCGAACCAGGAACTGGGTCAGCTCCAAACGAAGAGAAACCGATGAAAACGACCGCGGGGAGGAGCAACAACGGAAAACAGGGTGGTGGGAGTCGAGAAACGATGGTGGGGAGCAAATGGGTTCTTATACGACCGGTCCAAAGATAGCAAGAACGACTCCCAGATATCTGTCACACGCTGTGTCGCCCTCCCTCCCTCTCCCTCTCCCTCTCCCGCCTTCCCTCCTTCTCTCTCTCCCCTTCTCTATCTTTCAAGAAACGACCTTTTCTCTCACGTTCAGCCAAGCAAGCGGCAATCGCGGGGTGGGTAGATAGAGAGAGAAGGGAGGGGATTTAATGGGGTTGGCGCAAGAACAGAAACGAGCGAAATCAACGGGATAATTCAGACGAAAAGCGAAATCAACAGGGGTCCGGTCCGGATGTGAAAATGCGAATGCCCGGCCAGCGAAAGGTTGGATTTTTTTGGGGGGTCCGCTTTTGCGCGACTTCTGGTAAAAATTCTCTGTCCTTGGATTCTTGCGGGAAATGGGTCTTTCGGATTCGCCGTAGGAAGGAAGTTTTACAAGATGTTTTGTCTGTCTCCGTGGATTTGCATGTCGTCGTCGGTCTGTAGAGAGAGAAATAGAGAGAGAGAGAGAGTGTGTCCGTCCGGGTGCTGCGGTGGCAATGCCATGGCGAGACCGGTAGGGGAGGCGCGTGGGGGCGCGTGGGGTTTGACTAAAGTGCGCCTTTGGGTTCTGGAATTCTTTTGTTTTTTTCTTTGGGAGATTCAAGATTTGGGAATTTCTTCTAAGTTTATTTGCTTTTGACATTTTTCTAATTCCCGTTCACATCAGTTCACTTTCTAAAGTCTAATAAACCCTTTCCTGTTCTTGAATTAGGTTCACACTACATGTTCGAACTGTTTGATTCTTTATTTAGATATGCATTTATTTCTGCATAGGTTCTTTATCGTGTAATCAATTACACGTTTTGTCAAAGTAATATATACCCTTCGTAAGAGATCTGTAATTAAACTAGAAGGAAGTACATATAATAGGAGAGTTAAAAGATATTTTCTTTTTTGGCTAAGTACGCTTTGAAAATCTTTGAAGGCGGTTTTGCTTAGCCGAGTAAGGGACATGTTGAAAGCAACAACAAACAAAGGTGTGAAAACTGATTAAAGAGAAAAGGAGGGGAAATAAAGGGAAAGTGGAAAAGGGCTAAAAAAAGAGAGAGGGAGAGAAAAAAAAAAAAACAGACGCAATCAATTCATGCCCTCAACTTTTTCAATTTCATTTCCACACTCTCCAATCTCCTTTATTTCCCCTTTTTGCCCCCCTCCACTTACATGGCTCAGACAATTTCCCCCATTTTCATTACTCCCAGCCCCCACTCATTGAGTTTTGGTGGGTCCCATTGGACAAGATTTGTCTGCAAGAATCTCTATGCTTTGAGAACTTGACTTGTTTTCTTCCCAAATGTCCACAAAGAATATAATTTTTATTAATTGCCCCACTTTTTCTGCTACACCAGTCCACGTTCGACAATCCAAGTGGCTCGATGCCCTCCAGAGAATTGTTAATATCCATCTAGTTTATGTTTATATATATAAAAAAGGGGGGGGGGGGGTCCCCCATTGACCAATTTTCTAATTTTTTCTAGGGTTTCTCTATTTAAAGTGAGATTGTTTGACTATTGGGGATCCTAATTATGCTAAATTATGCAAAATTGAAGTTGGTAGGAACTCCAATTGAAGGTTGGGACCCTCCCTATGTGAATGGAGTTAATACTATATAGCTAGCACTAGCTGCATCCAAACCAATCACTTTTTCAAATTTAAAATCTGCCCCTCCTTTCCCTCTTCTTCCTTCCCCTATTTATTTCTAGATTTTTCACGAACATAATAGTTCCCTCAACGAAAGTCCACCTAAATCACTATCATGCTTAAATGAAAATTTTAAAAAGTCAATCTTTCTTCCAAAAATCACTTTCATGAAAGGATGTTTATATGAATCAATGGATCAAATTTTTTTTTTTTTTTTGCAAAAGCTATATTGTTATAAATAATAGATCTATATTATTATCTCAACCTCAAAATTTGAGAAACAAATTTAAAGATTGAATTTTCAACTGGTTTTACTTTAGTAGATGAGAATGATAGACACCAGACTGAAATTTTTTACTCTTTTTTCTCTTCATTTACTAACTATATACAACGAACCCATTGAATCCCCAACTTCCAAGGCATCCTCGGATCTAACAACGCTTTCAAACTGAAAACAATTTTGGGGTTCTTTATTTATTTATTTTGCTGGTACGGCCTCGAACTTCCTGCATTTCCAATTTCAGTTCGCCACAAACCCTGGGGAAAAATCTTGCCTTAACTTCGAGCCATCAACATCAAGTTTCGGAAAGCACAAACAAGCAATAATAAAGAAGAAAAAATAAAAAAATAAAAAATTGAAGAGGCATGTTATTTCTTTTTCTGCTTCTGAATGGTCCCAATCGAACCAATGCATGGAAAAAAGGAAAAAAATGAAATGAAATAAAATAAAAGCTGTAATTTCTCTGTACGAAAATGCCAACTATGTAATTCTTTTGACCTCACATGCAGGGAGCAGCACCGTAAAGAAAAGGGCTTCGGACATCGACCATTATTATTATTGCTATAAAGTTTTCTTTTCGATAGTTTGTTTGTTGCCATTGGGGCTGCTGGGGTGTTTTAAATAAATAAATATATTAGTTTATATATATAGTTTTATTCTTGGTTATTGATTCCTCAGTGCAATTTGCGTGCGGTGTGAACAATCACTACTGTGGAACTCATCTCATTTCATGCCATGATTGCTGCCTCCCATGATCTATTCAAAGGACCCCTCCTCAACAGTACACAAAAGAGCACTCGATTGCACTCATGCACCAAAAGTATCCATTAACTATAACCAATTCAATTAAAAGAAAAAAAAAATAGAGAGGAAGACAACATCATGTGACCCTTGATATTTCAGAGCACATGAACTGCAATTAGGGAAATCATGGACATAAATTATGAATTTGTAACTTTCATTAGGGCTAGAGGTCATTGTGGGATTTAGTAACTTAATGTTTGGTAACCATCCAAACAGGGCCAAATTCTGATTCTTTGTTCCCAGAATCAGTTTCGGCCCAGAATCGCGTTTGGTAAATTTTTTGTTCGAGAACAAATTTGTTCCCGAGAATCGCTTTTTGGACAAGAATTTAGAATCGAAAAAATGTGATTCTTGATTCGAATCGAAAAAAAGAATCAAAAAAGCGGCTGCTCATCAACGTACCCTCTCCTGCTCCACGTTAAATTAAAATTAACATCCATCCATATTGAATTCAAAATGGATTAGATATTTAATCATAGAAATGTAAATATTTATTGAAAATGAGAAATCACCATGATAAAAAAAAAACTCATATTTAAATATAAATGATATTGAAATTCTAATAAGAAAAAAATTAAAATAACAACAAATTTTCGTTTTTATTTTTATTTATTTCTATATTTTATTTTAATTTCGTCCTATTCTGAAATATATATTTGCTATATATAGAATACATATTTAATTTTGCTTTATAATTTAGTATTTATATTTATTACATATTTTAGGTATATTAGTATAATTTATACTATGGTTTATTATTAACTATTTAATAAAAATTGATTAGTTAATATTTTTATTACTTAGTATAAATATAATTAATCAATGAGGGGTTTATGAGAATTCAATATCAAATTTATATTTATCTAAAAAGGTAATTAAAAAAGAATTGTAATAGAAATTTTATGCAGTTACCAAACACATTTTTGTTCTTTTTCTATTATAGAATCAGAAATTTTGTACAGTTACCAAACGCGTTCTTTTCTCGAGAATCAGTTTCCGGGGGAAAGAATAAAAAAGAATCAATTCGATCGAATCTACTCCCGAGAACGAATCGTTACCAAACGCACCCTTAATGTTTTGCATATGTCATGTGAAGACAGTGGTGGAGGGGGTGTGTCAGTGAGTGATGGCTTTGTTGAGGCAGATTGCTTGCTCCAACTGGCACAAGTTCTGCCTATAGAGCATTAAAAAAGCTCCAAATGAGCAGCTATAGAAGCTATATTCTTTTTCATGTGAAGGCATCTTTTCTAGGCACTAAAGCCCTTCATCACTTTCTATATAACAAGCCTGCACCAACATGTTCTGAGAGACACCTTAAGAATTTAGTATGTGGTTGTATTTCTTGATAGTTTTACCAAACACACAAGAAAGAGCAGAATCAATAGGAGTTGGACAATAGAATAGTGGGGATTAGAGAGGAGCAAAGGCGCTGGTGGTGGTGGGACAGGTCAAAGGTTGGTCTAGCTACGTCACATTCCAATCATTGTCCAACAACTACGCATATTCATGCTCTGATCAGACACTAACAGTCAATCCCATTTCATCTCAGTAGGTGTAGAAATTAGTTTAGCATTCATTAGCATAAATGGGAGGAACTACCCACAATAGAAATCTGCCATGCTCAATGATTTGCACTGATCTAATTGCAAATATGCTGGAGATGATATAAATCATGTTACATTAAGTTTCCCGTACAAAAGCGACAGAGTACATGCTGTGATGAGTAAAAATCATGCTCTCAAGTCATAGCGATGAATTTTTCATCTCGACAAAGCATATAATATCAAAGATTTAGTTGACGGGTAAAAAATCAAGTTAGGACAACGTAAGAAATGCAATGCATAGAGATGCTTCCACAAACTTTTTGATGCTCATCTTTTCATGTACCCTGACCTGACAATGATTAACCGCGCATCACACCCAAAAGGAAAAAAGTTTAAAAGTGCATCATTCGATCTGAATTTTCTTTGCTTTGTCAAATTGTGCATATAAGGTCAATATGGTAGATTTGTGTTTTAGGTTTAACTTTACAAAGGAGTCAATCGTTTTGCCTGTTAGGTGAAGCTCTCTGTTGTCATTTGTCATCACTGCAAGTGCAAAACGAAGTCAAAGCAAAATGATCACTCTCGACAAGAAAATCCAACGTGCAAGAATCATGGCTTTTGAAATTACCAGTCAATAGTTAGGGAAAGTCCCAACACAGTTCCTATGTTGGATTTCTTGCTGTCTTTCAATCACTTCGTGCACATTAAAGAAAATGATAAGGGCAACTGAATTACGTCAGCATCGGAATCAATGGATACAAGTTGATCTTGATTAAACAGCCCCCACGAAGTCGAAAGTTCGAAGTAGAATTAAGGTTTCTTCACACGCAATGCTCGGTTGTAGTCTCCATCCTATGTAGTAGCAATCGCATTCTGCAGAATCTTCACCGACCCTTTCTTCCCAGCGTATAAGCACGGGTGATGTCACTTCAGTTCTAGAAAGAAAACGAAGTGACATGGTCCTTCAGCTCCCATAACTTACTCCAGTGCTATACGCCGCCAACGAAGTTGATGGCTGACCTAATTAAGACAGACAGAGACATGCAGGCTATTACAAATTAGGGGTAATACTGAATAAGACGTAGCGCCATGCCCACAGATCTTGACAAGGATGGTTTACTGAGTCCCCTTCCAATGTAATTAAGGAGCAAGTGTTCATTTATTTTGTTCTGCCAAAAGTCCATGCGGGTCCACAAATTCATTGACTTATAGGACTTGAGCACCGAATGGTCTACCATCATGTTTGACAAATCAAACCACCCTCAACTAAACCTGGACGAAGTATACAACGAGGTCTTGTCTAGTCGTAGTCACTCCTTGTTAGGCCCTAATAAAATATAGCATTCTCGAATTGGCAGCACAACTAGATTCAAATTCAGATGAGATAGAAATATCCAAGCGTAGAGAAGGCAAAAGTTCATTTTACAGCCAATTTAATTGTATCGTTCCAATCAACAGCTCATCAAAGCATTATCTTTTTTCAATCTGTTAGGTGCAAGTGTCTGCAAACACTATGGGTTTTTCTTTGGACGCCCCACTCCAATTGAGAAGGGCTTCAATATTCTTCTGCTACAACGTTTCGTTTGAGTATGGAAGCTTGCAAGGAGCCTTGGGGTCTTTCGACTTGAACGTACCCAGCATTTCCGCAACAGTTTTACACCTGCATTCGTTTCCCGGCCGGATCACATCCCCATAAACAGCCATCTCGATTATGTCAAGCTCTTTATCTGCATGTTTTGCATTATGTCAACACACGCTAATCATTCTGGGACAAGGGAACAAGATAGGGAGAGGAAAGGTATAGGAAATTGAAATATCATCATCCCTAGGAAAGAAGTGATCAATCCATCAAGCAATCTGCAGTCAAATAACAGATGAATTTTCTTTTTGTTTTTTTCTTGAAGAAGCTACTATAGCCGCGATTGTATTATCGCCATATATCACAATGCCATCATCTTAACGCACACCTCTACTCCCTTTTCACCAACCCCAGTTCTTCCCATAACAACAGCAAACACAATCTATGGAATGCCATTTTGACAAATTATTGTAAAATAAAGCGGAAATCCATAGGAACTTGTAATTAAGTCCATATGAGAAAATGAAACCACTAGAGAAATCAATGAGAAACAAGAGATTTACGCAGTTCAGTCCGAGAGTCAAAACCTACTCTAAAGGGAGAGCTCACCGCAAATAATCCACTAATCAATTGGAGAATTAAAAAGTTACAACCGCTCACACACTCGAATATTTCCTAAACCTAAATTACACCCAAAAGTACAGTGCTCACAAAGAAAACAATTCAATTCTGATCTAGAACTCACATCACAAATCACCATGTTAGCTCCTGTTGTGCAGTAAAAGAAAGTGCTCTTTGGCGAGAGTCCACTGTGCAGTCCACAAGAAAGTCTAACAAAACACAAGCACTTCTTTTTCCTGTAGTGACCAATCACAAACTATGGACTCCGAGATGCAGCCTTTTATTCCTTCAAAGCTTTACCTCTTCATTTGGCAAATCCAGGAGGCATCCTTTTTTGTGCAATTAGAAGACAGAACTTCCCTTTCTATATATATATGGCCAAGAGTCCCCTTTCACAATTAGAGCCCTTTTCCTCAGGTAAGTTAGAAACAACTTCTCGCTGTCAAACTTGGATAAAGAAAATAGACAAAGCCAAGCAAAAATCTTTATATTGGTCATACTCCAAACCAATGAGGTTCCATCTGATAAGGGACCAGTCAATAATTTTGATCTACATCATTCAATTTGGGTCAGGTTTCATACATAAGCTCAAAATCGAGATATAATATGACAGTCGACTAAAACACATTCAACAAGTCTCACCTTGTACCTTGGTGCCTCAACCCAGAAATGCCCTCTCTCTCTTTGTAGATCCATTTTCATTGACAATCTTCTCGCTCTCGAATACTTTGACCAACTCCCATAACACTAGACCTTATGTCAACTCGGCACTAAGCCATCGCCTTAGAGTAAGACAAAGACTCATCTCTCTCAACCGTATCACCTATGTCAATGCCTAAGCAATGTCTACAACCCTAAGTATCGGTGGTTTGGTTTATCTACTCTATATACGTGCCGCTACAGTGTGTTGTAGCTATAATCGTTGTTTTGCATCCCTCTATTTGCAGACCCATTTGCACCCGACAATCTTTTAACTCTTGGGTGCTTTGATCAATTGTTGTGCTTGATTCCATCCTTTCGCTCATAGCCACCGGCTGCTGTGTCGACCCAACACTAGCTGTCGCCTAATGTACTAATAGTTTGATTTGTCTTCTCTGTTTGCCTGCATCTATAGTGTGTTGTAGCTCTGCTAATTGTTGTGTATTGACTTTAAGAAACTGCAACCTTATTTGTCAGCCTTAATTGTTGTGCCGCTACAATGTGATTCGTTTGCTTTGTCAGTAGTGCTTATGACTCTTGTGTTGAAGAATAGCACATCTCTGCTAATTGAGAGTTGGGAGATTTGGGATTAATGCACCTTAGCCCTTCATCCCTTGTGCATAATCCAAAAATATGCATTTCTTAGCACTCAATTTAAGCTTACTATCACTTGAGTAAGCATACGTTGGACATCCGCATACTCATAATCTAGATAGTCAACAGATTTCCCCAACTATACTTCCTAGGGAGTCTTCTACTCTATAGCAAATGATGAAAATTGAGTAACTAGGTAACAAGCCAAGTTTACTTTCTCGAGCCAAAATTCCTTACTCAGTCATGCATGTGAAAGCATGCATGAGCTCATTTAAGTACAATTCCTTTCTTACATTCTACAACACCATTTGGCTATGATATCTTGACTGTGCTGTGTTTCACATTCCCTTCTTTCTAGATAAAATCTTTACCATAGAACCTCATGCCGTTATCGGTTCTTGGGCACTTAATCTATTTATCCGAATGCTTCTCAATTAGTGTCTTAACTTCTTGAATTGATCAAGCACATCAGATTTATGCTTTAAAAAGTATACCCATATCTTCCTAGTGTAATCAGCAATGAAAGTTAGCATATATCAGGAGCCTTCTCTTGAAGGAACTGAAGATGGGGGCCTAGATGTCTAAATTAATGTATTCAACTAGTTGCTAGGTTGAATGAATTGTTATACCAAATTTATTTTGGTATTGATTCCTAAAAATGCAGTGCTTACACAAGTCTTGCTTTCTTGTCTATTGACCCTTCAACATCCCCATTGTAAACCTACTTCACTTATGTGCCCCAAATGCATGTGTTATGATTGAGTCAAGTCTAAATTCGACTCATCTGATGAAACTGCAGTACCTCCTGTGACAATCTCTCCTAGAAGATGATGGAAAGAATTTTTCTTTTTCTCCTTTATCATTGTCGTGGCACTTCAAGAGATCTTTAGCACTTCACCTTTAGAGTTTGACTTACATCCACTGTCATCGAGGTCCTCAAAGAAATAAGGTTTATCTTGAGCTTCAATACATGCCTCACATTTGTCATTATAAGCACTACCCGCTACCCCACTGTGCATTCGAATCCAAATTATCCGTATCGCCACAACCTTGTAGACTGCGTTATACCCTATTAATACTCTACCACCATCTATAGTCCAGTAAGTAGTAAACCGGTTTTAATGTGGCATCATATGATAAGAACACCCCAATATAGCACCCATTTGTCACATGATGAGTGGGTAGTCACAAGCAAGACGTTGTTTGCATAACTGGTGTTGTCCTCAACAACATTAGCTGAATAATCCACTAATTAATCAGAGAATAAAAGAGTTACAATTGCCCACACGTTCAAGTATTTTCCACACCTAAATTACACCCAAACCCACGTCTGCCTCCTGTTGTTAGCAAACAAAACTGCTCTTTGGTGAGAGTCCACTGTGCGGTCCACAAGAATTCCAATAAACCATGACCAGGTTAGTTTTCTTTTACTACCAATCACAAACTGTGGACTCCAACATGCAGCTTTTTATTCCTTTAGAGCTTTACTTTCTTATTCGGCAAATCCAAGATGCGTCCATTTTTTGTGCAACTAGAAGACAGAAATTCCCTTCTCTCTCTCTATATATATATGTATGTATGTTGAATGTATGCATGTTCGTATGTGAAGACGAAGAGTCCCTTTTCACGAGCAAAGCCCATTTGCCCAAGATAAGTCAGCAACAACTTCTCATGGATCGGTCAAACTTGGATAAAGAAAATAGATAAGGCTGAGCAATCCTCATCTTGGTTAAACTCCAAAAGCCACAAGGACTCCAACTGGTAAGGATTCGGTCAATAATTCCGATCTACATTATCCAATTTGGATCGGGTTTTGTACACAGGCTCAAACTTGAAACATGATTCAATACAAACATTATTAATTTATTAGTCTCCCTCTCTCTTCCTTGAGAATGCGCAGTTGCCACATTGTTCTTGGCAACATGCAGGTGCTCTACAAAGCTCTCAAGAGCCTAGCTAAATAAACTAAAATCAGATTCTCTAATTAACCATTATAGTATCAAAAGCAAACCTTTAGGATTGAAAGAGACCAGAGAATGTCTCTTCAATAATCCCCTAAAACCTGTGCAATATTGGGCTGGGCAACAGACCTTTAATGACAGCTCTCACATAAGAAACCTGATAAAACAGATTAGTAATGGTGAATGTTGCAAAAAGAACTAGACTGTCACTTGCAAGATAATCCAAGAACTTAGGCATCTCTCTGAACTTCTAGCAAAGAATGGCATGATAAAAGTACACCAGAAAGTATCAGAAAGAAATCGCAATGCCTTTATGCTAATATATGTGAGATATTAAAGTTCTACATTGCGTTATCTCCATTCTTTCTCAGTTGAAAGTCAGAAAACAAGGAACTCATGTTCTCTATCAACTTAAACCTCCGAGTCCAAAAAATTGTGTTTTCCAGGTCGCTCGTCAAAGCATTAGGCAGACAGATTAACAGATCACTGACTATGCACAGACTAGCAGATCGCTGAGGAAGAAGGGATTGCTGGCTTTCGATTCCTTACGATATCGTCCGAACAGGAGACAGCGGACAGAATGGATTTTAAGTGAAGTAAATAAAGTAAAAACACCGCGGTCGCTAATCCCATGCATCACCTCTGGAAGTTCACCAACATCTCTGTCTTTTTCCCCTATGGCACCTCGAATCGAACTGGACAATCCGCTCTACAAGACCATAACGACATCACGCCGCAAACCGCAACATTCACACATGCTCATTACTTCCCCTACGAAAGACAAGCACTCAAGACGCAGCGATTGCATCCGCGTCGAGAAGAGGAAAAGAGTCCGAATCACCTGTGAATTGGACGTCGCAAGAGTAGCCCTTGAGCTGCGCCGCGTCCACCGCTTCCTTGTCCGACTTGAACCTGTTCACCCTCGTCTGAAGAATCTGGCAATTCTCGGCAGTCGACTCGCCGCCTGCAGACACAAAAACCCCGCAGAACCCCCCATCACCCCTCCCGCGGCCAGCATTACGAATTCCTTCCGAAAGAAGAAAAAAGAGAGGCAGAGGCAGAGTGACCTTTGGAGAATGGGACGATGTGGTCGTACTCGAAGCAGAGGCAGCCCTGGCAGTTGCAGAAGCGCTTGCAGACGACGTTGCCGGCGGCGTCCCTGCGCCACCGCTCGGGGTGGCGGCCGGGGACGACGGCGGCCGCTGCCCAGCAGCGGCTCTTCGCCTTGGAGTCGAAGAACCGCGGCCTCTCGTCGCCGTTGTGAGCGGCGCCGGAGCGACGAGGCGAAGACGGAGGGGAGCTCATGATGCTGCTGCGCCTCTCGTGTTCGTCGAAACGCCGCTTTGGACTCGAACGCGACAGTCTTCCAATAAGACGAGGCCTTGAAAATCGAATTCTGACATAACAGTTAAAAGCTGTCTTTTATATATATATATATATATATATATATAAAATAGCCTTTTCCATAAAAATGTAGAAATCCTAAAATTTGTCATAAAAATGTAATTGAATCCAAAATTTATAAAAAATGTAATCAAGTCCTAAAACTTATCAAATTGTTTCAATCGAGTCCTAAATTTAGCACATTTAGTCTTTTCCATTAAAAATGCCAACGAGACATTTTAAATAATTTTTTATTTTTCACATGGATTTTTTTAATTATGTTATTCATTTTAAAAAAATATTATATTTGCAAAATAAAAATTTAGATTTATTCATTTTATCTTATTTTCACCAAAAACTAAAAAGAAAAGTTAAAAATTTTATTTTTAAAAATTGTTTAAAAAAAATAATCAGCAGCTCCTCCCTCCCGTTGCCATTGCCCATTGCCAGAGGGGTCGGGCAACGGTCGCCCCCGGGCGGGGGTGGTTGGCCCTCGCCGACCCCCCGTGAGGTCCGATGAAGACTCACCCGGGGCGGGCGATAGTCGCCGGTCCCCCGAGGGTTGGCGAGCCTAGATTGGGGCACCGATTTGGGCGAGCAAGGGTGCCCATATCATCCACCAGCCCTCGCAAGGGCCGGCGACCGTCGCTTCCGGGCGAGTCTTTCTGGCCCTCATGAGGGTTTGGCGACCGTCGCCCGCCCTAGGCGAGGCCTTGTCAACCCTTGCTCGGGGCCGGCAAGGTTTGCCCCATTTGGCGAGGCTTGCCCGTGGTCGACGATGATCGCCGGCCCCTTCGACAATGGGTGGCGTATTTGCCGATTTTATTTTATTTTTTAAAAAAAATTTAAAAAAAATTTTAACTTTTTTTTTAGTTTAAAAAATTGAATGAAAATAATTTGAAAAAAGAAAATTTATTTAAAACCACCCTACGTTAGCATTTTCCGTTAAAAAAGCTAACAATGTTAACTTTAGGACTCAATTGAAACATTTTGACAAGTTTTAGAACTTAATTGTACTTTTTACAAGTTTTAGGACTCAATTGTATTTTCATGATAAGTTTTAGAATTTCTACAGCACTTATCCTATATATATATAGAATTTTTCATCGGTATTCGAAAAGCGAAAAAACACAATTATTGAGGCTAAAATTGCGTTTTAATCCAATGGTTAAATATTATATGAGCATTGTACTTGATTATACCATCATCTGTAATTTTAAATATGATGACCAAAAAGTAGTTATTTAAGAAATTAGGTCTCGTTTCATGTTTACAAGTTACAAGGTAAATCTACGAGGAAAGCATACATTTTAGTAATTTCTATGCCATGTCATGGTGTAGGGAGGATACGATGATAATATCCTCAGAGTAAATCTTGGATGGACAAACATGATGTTGAGTATGTCACTCAAGGACCTAGCACGGATTTTTTATTTATTTATCAGGGTTCGTATTTAGAAAGAATACTATGCGTTGATCACGATGTATTAGACACCTCCAAGGCGGTTGTTGAGAAAAGAAATACAATTGCTTTGTGGCATAGCCTCTATTGCCTTGTTTTGTTATTTTAGGTCCGTTTGGTAATGTTTTTATTTCAGGAATTTTTTTTTTTTTTTAGAAATGGTCTTTCTCTATTTTTATTTCCCCTAACAATTTCTCAATAAAATTACACGTTTGTTAATTATACAAAATTTCTATTTTCAAATAAATATGTTTGGTACGATTCACAATTTTTTTTTTTTATAATGTAGAATTTCTTTTAATTTTTGCCCTATTATTGTTTGCCGCCGCAAACCGTTATCACCACTTATTGTTGATGACCGTTGATGATGTCACCCATTGCCATTGACCGCCACGGTTGACAGCCTATTGGTGGAGGCGGTTGGTGGTGGGCAACGATGGCTAGTGGTGACCGGCTATGGTTGGTTGGTGGCGATGGTTGGTTGGTAGCGACGATCGGCTAGCTAGCAAGTGGCGGCATCGACAGTCATTAGTGGTGAGTAACGGCAACCAATGACGATCAGTTGTGACAGTTCGCAATGGGTGGCGATCGGCTGACGACAAGCTGCAACAAGGGGTGGTGGCCGACAAAGAAGAAAAAAGGAATAAAATAAAAAAGAAAAGAAAAAATAACTTAAAAATTATTCTTGAGAACAAAAAATTACTTCTTTCTACCAAATCATTCCCCCACCACTTTTTACCAAAAAAAATATGTCAAACGGATTTCTATTATTTTTTTGTTAAAAAAAAACATAAATTGAGAAAAATAAAAACTTTACCAAAAGAAGCCTTCTTGGCCGAAGAAGTAATTTAGGAATTGATTCTCATCGCTGGCATCCTTTGGGCTTGGGACGGCGACGAAGATGTTGAAAAAGAGAGGGAGACCGACAGGCGCGATGATCAGGAAGCAAAGTGGTGTCGAGACAAACTCGCCAACATTGATTCCTCACTGCCGCTATATCGCATGCCATCCACCATCTCACTCGATTGTAGCGATTGCGTTGATTCTCCATTGTCACTCGAGGGAGAGAGAGAAAATCCATGGTGTACACCATACGCCAATGGCTCATCCGTTCATTAACAGATAAAGCAAAAGGAAACTTGACAAATACCAGCTTTGGGTCCCAACTCGAAGCGTGACATCGCCACATTAGATTAGGACTGAGTAATAATCCTTTCAACATGTGATTGGTCTTTTGGTCTTTCCTTCTCATAGAGTCGAGAGCAGATGCGAACAGAAGTGATCGTCATATTAGTCGACTACCAGCGCTCAACGTGCAGTCGGCTTGTTTTGTTGTCCCTTGGGAAAGACAACTCGACATAGCTAATACTCTGTTCCGGCCCCTAGCCGCATCTCAATACGAGCTGTGACCCGTTACCCAATTCATCAAATCCAAAAATTGCCAGACTATATACAAGCCCTGCAAACTAGGGCAAGAGTGGCAAGAATGAAACGAACACTGTCAGGTCACCGACAGAAGCCGCGATAGGTGGGGGGCTATGGACCGCTCCGCTAGCTAGGGCAAATCCTAGGCCCCTAGTTCTACAACATGCATCTTCCTCAGCTCGGTATCATTCATGAGAATAATGCAGAAAGCAAAGGGTAGCACCAGTCACAGATACACACATCAAAGTCAGTTCAATTCGGTCATCTGACACAGAAACATTCTGACCCAAGCAAGCAGTATCACCTTCAACTCTCGAGACTGCACAGAAAGACTCCACCGTATTAAGGACGAAGATCATCGATCAGCACCATATTAGAGATATAGGAAACCATTTCCATGTGAGTATACCACCAAGAGCACGTGACCTTCTGAAGTCCAGAGAGTAACTCGGCCTCCAGTCAACTTACAAAAAAGGTGAAAAACAGTTACAAATAACAGCACGTCTGAAGACAGCAAGCTAGGAGGGGCTTACAAAAATCTCGAATACAACACTGAGCTGATCGTAAAGTTAGTTCTTCGGACCGATATCCTTGAGAGTACAAATCTGCTCTTCTCCCATAGCGGACATAACAGTCACCACCAGATCCTTACCCTCAGCAAAGCCATCCTTGATCTGCAATGACAGGATGAAGTGAACTCCAAAGTTCTTCTTGAGCAAAATGAGGCATGTAAACATCATTTACACTGGCTGGAGTACTCACAATAACTTGAAATGCATTCCTACTATCATTGGGAATAATAAGAAGAATCGGGGTACATAATTTAAAAAACTTACGAACCTGTGCCAACAAATTCTCATCAGTTGGGAGTCTGAGATCATCCTTGGTGCCTCCAGATTCAGTCAGCAGACTAACCTGAAAAATGTAAATCTAGTTAGACCTGAGAAGGCTCACAGACAAAGGGGAAAGGACTGTCACGATGTACATACAAATCCATCCTCAGAAATATCAATCAGCTGATAGTCAGTACGATTGACGTGTGGAACCTGCCAAGGGAGAGTAAAAAAGGCGAATCACATTGACAGCTGCAGTAATAAAAGTATTATAAGGGTATGACATTGATCTCGAGATACAGGATACACACATCACAGTTGTGGGATGATGGAACAATATCTTCAAGCTTCTTGTTGTTGAAGATATCAATCGCAACAAAGTGGCACTTGGCATGACCGTGCTTTCCGGTCTTGGAAGTGGAAACTTCAACAACCTGTCAAAAGCAAGTCAAAATTCTAGTCTGCACTATGGGCCGGCATGAATGTATAACAAAAGTGGATAGCAAATTAACAAAAGTCAACAACCCAAATTAAAAAAAAAAAAAAAAAAAAAAAAAAAAAAAAAACAAAACCACCCTGAAATGGAAAAATGATCCATCACAAATGATACTGAACAAGAAAAGCATCTCTTCCAGTCTTACAAACTAAGACTCACTAAAAATGACTAGGATCAAATATGGGTATTTCAGACACAGAGAGAAAAGGTCAACCAAACTATGAACTGTGTGTACTTTGGAATATGGTCTGGTCACGGACACCTACTTTGACAGATGGCCGTCTTCCAGTGTCAACGCGCACACGTACATAACTTAATGTATGAATTACCAATTATAACTTCCCACCATGCACTCAAAGGCAAAACCTTTGAGATCGGTCGGTCAACATACCCAGGCAAGGACCATAAAGCCAACCTTAAACCGGAACACATCGCATCAGATTTCTATGCAATACCCAAAATTGCTACTCCCTCAGGAACAAATAGGGACACACGAGCACCAGGCGGCCCGATTTCAGGACAAGATTTCGCAGCGAACGACGAAAACCAAAGTCAGAGAGAACAGATTAGCGGAACTAATTAACAACCAGCTCTTGGAATCAGAACACAATCAAACCCGCACAAAGCCGCGGCAATCATCTCCAATGGATCAGAACCGGAAATCCACACGGGGGAATCCGAATCCGAACCCGAACCCGAATCCGAATCCGAATCCATCGAACAGCTCCGGCCAATCGAAACGCTAAAATCAAACAAAACGCGCGAAATCTCATCGAACGACGGGCGGTGGCGAAGGAGAGGGGAGCGGATCTGGTGGGGTGGGGTGGGGGAGAGGGCGCACCTTGCAGGGGCGGTTCTTGATGACGATGTAGCCGTTCTTGCGGATGGCGCCGGCCTGCTGGGGGTAGGTCTTGGACGCGCCGGCGTCGGCCTTGGACTCGAATTGGTGCTCCTCGTCCGACATGGCGGCGGCGGCGGCGGCGACGACGGCGGCGATCGGAGCTCGACGGCGGCGACGGCGATCGGAGGAGGAAGATGCGGAGGAGCTTTTCTTTGGATGTTAGAGAATCACCGGGGGTTGATTCTGCCTTTTGGGGTCTCTTTCTAGGGTTTCTCTGTTTGTCCTCGGAGTGGGCCCGGAGCGAATCCTGTCCGTCGATTTCATCACCTTCTGCTTCCTTTTTTTTTTCTCGAGTGCAAAAAGTAGGACTCGCGTTTTCCGGACGCCACCATCGATCGTGACCATCGATTATTTATTTGAAAAATAAGATAACTTGGTCCTTCAATTATAATCTTATTTGTAACGTAATTTCCGAACTTTCAATACATAAAACTTTGAACTCTGAATTTTTGTTAAATATGTAATTCGATGAGGTCCTTAAATTTCCAATGCATGTTCAAATTAGTTTCCAAACAGTACGGACATATTTAATATTGTTCCTGAACTTAAACTAATGGAAGAATGACATAAGTTATTTTCATATAGTTTGGAAGTTAGTTTGAATATTTACAAAATATTTAAGGATAATATCGAATAAATTAAAATTTTGGAGGCACTTGGTCTAAAGTGTAAGAAGACTACATTAAATAAATTAATATTTTATGAATTATATTACACATTTAGTCAAAGTTCAAACACTATCTATATTATTATCTTATTATTTATAGGTTAAATCGGGTCGGCCCGGTTGGAAAATGGGCGGGCTTGGCCACTTCGTTTGGATCCGGTAGGCGGGCTTGGGTCATTTTCTCGGGCCTGGTAATTGAGCGGGCTGGGCCTGGCTTTCAGGCGCGACCATAGAATAAACTCCAAAAGCATTTTCTCAATCATATTTCTTTCATTGATTTGCTATTTTGATGTATAAAGAAATGAGGCCCGCAGATGGGCCAAATAATAAAATAAGACACCACAAAACCCGAAAATATATTTTCTAGCTTCATTTTTAACCAGGAAATAAGAAAAGGTATAGAATAAATCTCATGTGAAGTCCACATTTGGCCTTATAACACATCAATACCAAGAATCCTTTTTCATCTCATTAATACTCAAATTTGTACCAATGACGCAAAAGTACAACACATAGGATTGTGAACGGCCACTATAGCAAGAACCACGCTGGAAGGTATTTTTCAACCATGATGGAAGGTATTTTTCAGTTCATTAAGAGGTAAAACCAGAGAGACCAAAAAAGTTGGATTGAACCACTTTGACAAAAGACTTTATTAATGAAACTTACAAGAAAAGTTTTAAGATTTAGTAATTTTTGAAAGTTTTTGACCTAATTGCATTTTCATGACAAATTTGAGGACTTCCAATGCACTCATCTCTATTACTTACAAGAAAAGGTGTAGAATTTTTTTGGGGGATTTCCTAAAAAAAAAAAAAACATGTGAGTGGTCAAATGGAGTTTTGAATTCTTTTTTTTTTTTGTCCGTTGTGTCAAATTCAATTTTCTCTAACCATCAACGGAAAAAAACTGAATTGAAGAAACTACATGAATATGGAGAACATTAAAGCCGAACTTGTCTATTTAGTGAAAAATAATTGATTTATTAAACTATAAGGAGTGGAAATAGCCCCACCCTATATCAAATTATCATACTAACCTTTGCCATTGGCCAGGCTCCTTTTGTTTCATGGAAAACATTTGTCTCATTTTTTAATATTTGATTCATTTAGAAAAACAAGTCAACATAAAATATTTTCCTAATCAATGGAAACCCTATGCTTAAATTTAGGAAAATGATTTTTTTTCAAAAATAAAAAAATCATTTTCCAAAACACGACTAAGTATCAACACTTGAACCCAAAACTCCATACTCTGGCGTGATAATTTGGATTCTAAGCATCCAAAGCCAGGTCTTTGAAGCTTGGGCCTAGTTCATTGAGGTGTGGCCTTAGTGTTAGTGCTTGGATCTTGGCAGGCTCTCCTAAGTCCATCGAGGCAAAGCCTGGGACTTCAGTGCCCAGGTTCGGACCACCAGTACTTGTGCCCAAATCCATCAAGGCTTGAGCCCAAGCCCCAGTGCCCATGCCTCATGCCCTGCACTCGGGCTTCAGTCCATGAAGGCTGAGCACGGGATCCTAGTGTTCGAGCTTGGATCCCCAACACTTAAGCTTGAGTTCACAAAGCTCGTGCTCTAGTCCATTGAGCCCCAGTTTGGCTAGGTACCCCTATCTTGATCCCTCGAGCCTGTGTTGAGGTCCATCGAGACCAATCCAATATTTTTATGCCCATACTTGGTTCCCAAATTGTTTATACACAAGTTACTAGCGTTTGAATAATGTATGATTATTTAGGAAAATCAAATCAGATTTTTTATATCAAACGATGTAAAGTATTTTCCAGAGCTCATATTCATATTTTAGCTAACAAATGAGTAGCCCGGTGTATCATTAGGCCATCCATCCTCTTCCATTCAAAGTTTTGCAACTAGAAAACCCATAAGAAAAGTACTCAACTAATTTTCACTCCTCCAGAGACAAAGTATCTTATGCATCGGTCATGTGATGGAAGTCTATGACCCACGCGTTACACGACTTGCACGATATGCTTGTCCTCCTAAGAGAAATTTTGACTCAATTTATTTCATAGAAAATGAATTATTTGAAACTTTTTTCCTAAAAATGATTACTTGTATCGTTTATAAAAATGAATGGCAAAAAATATTTTCATTATCAATAAAAAATGCGTATATATATTAATTGTCATCGATTTCAAATGATCCAATCGATTATTTTTGGAGAATATTTTTCTAAATTATTTATTTTTCGTGAAACAAATTGAGCCTTCAATTTGAAGAAATTCATTTTTTTATTAGTTTGTTATGCCACGTGTGGCTGATTTATCAACAGCGCAAAAAAGTTCGCACCTCTAACGGTTTGCTCAAGAACGTACATGATCGCACCGGTTTCTTGATTTTATATCGAGACGAAGAGGACAAACATGCTTATCAAGTAAATGATCGAAAGGTGTAGGGAATATTCTATTTACCTCCAATGCTATGGATGGAATCACAGCAACATGACAGCACAATAAGTCCTTTTCAACAAAACCACATGGGTAGAAAAAAAAAAGACATTAGTATAGAGCATTTTGTTCTGTGTTTAGGAATATGCGAGTGGAAGATTCGGGTCAATGCCATAAAAAATCTCAAAACGATACATCCGTATTACATTTATTTCAAATTAATTTTATTGTCGCAAAAAATCACTTGCACCAAATTTGAGATTTTTTATGGAATCATTTGGAAAAGAAGAATTAATATTATGAAAAATCTCAAATTGGTATTTCTTTGACAAATTTACTAAAAATTAATTTTTACTAGTACACCACTGGCAAATTTATCATTTATTAGTTTTTGTTAAATTTTATCGTCAAAATACTAAATTGGATGACATGCGATAGTTGATGAACGTACATATTTGTCAAATATTATTTGAGGTTCTGCCATCCTTTTGTCACGTGTATATCGGTTTGTTGTTTTTCGTGATGTTAATCCAATTTAATGGAAATTAACAGATGGCAAATTTGTTATAAATATATCAATGTAGAGATTTTGATGGTAAAAAAAATTAGTTCATGATAAATTTGTTATATATTTTTAGTTTGCAATTTTTCGTAATATTAACCATTTTCAAAAACTTATAAATTTTTTAATAGATTTTGATGTTTTCATTAATAGAAATAATAATAATAATAATAATAATAATAATAATAATAATAATAATAATAATAATAATAATAAACCAGGAAGAAACGGAAGGGAAATCCCGAAAAAAGGAGGCGACAGCATTCCCGCCCAGTTTCCGCAAACATCGATCCCCACGAAGCGTCGGCGGGTTCGATCGTTGTTTCCAAACCTCCCCCCCTTCGGAAGCACGCTTCGATCCCGACAAGCTCTCGCCACATCGTGTTCCACGATCTCTTCACAACCATGTCTTTCTTCCCCCGGCGGAATCTCTTCTCTCCGTTTCTCTCCGTTTTGCTGCAGAGCGCGCGCCCTCGTCTCGCCTGGCAGGTCGGGAGAAACCAGGTACGGGTTTTCCATCGGGGTGGCGGGAATGAGAAGTGGGCCGGAACAGTTTCGAGCTTTTCCTGTTTCGAGCGCGCGTATAGCTCATGGTCTCATGCGGGTCGTGTTGGGTTCGCCAAGATTCGAGTCGAGATTGTGCGATCGCTTTAGTTTATGCTGTGGAAACGATAATTTCTTGGAGAGGTGCGGTGTCGGACTTTGGTTTGTTTTTCTTGAGCAGCCCTTCGATAATACCGTCGGAGAACGGTTCCCAGTGGCGGCGATGCTGTCGTTTGCAGCGTCTGTACTGTTTGCAATTTCCATACGATACGTCATGATGCACAGAGAGTCGAAAAGTAGATCGGCTGAGGTGGTGGGAGCCCCCGAAGTCTTTTTTGCACGAAACCACGAATTCTGCATGGTTTCTTGATTCTGACAGATTGACGCGTTTGAGACTCCGTTGTTTCAACTTGAGCACATGCTAGATCGCCTGCTCGGTTATTAGTATTTTTCCTTCTTGTTTACCGTATGTCGACATTCGTTTGGTGCAGGTTTCTTTGGGCAATTTGCGACAAGACTTGGTTTCTCAGGAGCTTCTCCCAGATAGCAAAGTATGGGTGAAATCGATACGAAACCGATTGAGCCGGTCCAAGTCGCGCTGTCCTTGTTTGGTGAGAAAGGCGATCGTAGGAAGCACCGTTCCACCAGCAGCGACGTAAGATTTGTGGCTTATTATGCTTGATACTTTTGCCGTCCTTTTCTGGGTTGTTCACAGGATGGTCTGCGATCGATGGCCATATGTTCTGATGTGGAAATCCATGCATAGTTTAGTTTCATGATGTTGCGCTGAGCAGAAGTCCGGCAAGAGAAATTTGAGTGAGCAACTAGGAGTCCATGTTATTAGCTAGGAGGAGTTTTTGTTTTTCATAGAAACTAAAAAGACGCCAGCGAGATTGCAAACGAGCATCGTGGCTGATCATATCTGATTGGAATGCCGTGGCGCGAGAGGTTTTACTCATTCCATGGTTTCGCAATTTCTTTAGGAGTCAAAAATAGAGAGAAACTAGAACACTTGATGCTCGCTTTAGTTGATTGACTATGAGGATCATGAAGGCATATTTGATCAAGAATGCTTAAACATCCGAATTTTCTGATGTTGTTTGCTGAATCTCAGACAGAGACTGATAAAGAGGAGCTTCAAGGCCTGCAGAAGGAATTGGCGAATTACAAGGTGCAACTCGAGGCCAAGGAATCTGCCTACATGCAAGCTCTCCTCAAGCTACAGCAATACAGCGAAAGAGTGGACGAACTTTCCTCTCAGCTGATGAAATCCGAGCTCGAGAGGGACCAATATGAAAGGGAATGCATTCAAGCCAGCACTCATATCGACAAGCTGGAGTCCAAGACCAAGGAAATCACTGATCAGCTGTTGGAAACTGTGAAGATCCGGGAGCAGCTTTCTCATGTATTGAACGAGCTGAAGTCTGCCCAAGTTGAGTTGCTTGGGATGGAGACCGAGCTTGCCGTCGAGAGAGAGGCAAGGATGAAGGCTTTAACCCGAACGGAGGAGCTGGAAGCTGAAATTCAAATAGAGAAGGGAAAGGTTGAAGTACTCCGGGAGCATGCAGAGGAGCTCAATGAAGCTCTCCTAATGTCGAAGCAGGCTGCTATGGAAGCTGAAAAAGAAAAATGTGACATAATTTCTCAGAAAGATGCCGAGATAGATTTAGCTACAGTTGCGGTGGTTCAAATGCAGGAGCAGTTGAACAATCTGAAAAATCAAGTGGGGATGATCGAGGACTTGGAGAACCAGCTCCTGGACAAGTCCGCGTATGTTGAGTCATTAAAATCTGACCTCAGGGAAGAGAACGAGACGCTCGATTCATCTGAGAAGGCCACTTCTGATGCCACGACCAATCTGGAGAAGTGGAAAGCGGATTTGGAAGTGAAGAAAAGGGAAGTCTCGGACCAAGCTGTTTACATCGAAGTGCTTCAGATGGAATTGAATCAGTTGAAGCACGAAATGAAAACTGCGAATGAAAAGCTTGGCCACATGAGCTGCGATCTTGAAACTCTTACTGAAGATTTGCAGAATGCAGAGGCTGAGTTGAGTGAGATGAAGGAAAAAGAGATTGAAGCGCAGGTTGAACTGGCCTTGCTGAAATCCGAGCTTCACAAAACCCGGTCAAAAGTCGCAGCTGCAGAGGCAGCTGGAGTTAGAGCGGATAGTGTTAAATCAGGGCTTTATCTTGCAGTTCAGCAGCTAGCGCTGGAAGCTGGTGAAGCCAAGAAGGAATACCAGAAGTTAAAGGACGAAGCCGATAAGGCATCTGAGGAGTCCGAAAGCTTAACGTTTTCCACCGCCCCAGTAGAAGTCACTGCTCAGGATGAGGAAATATTTGAAAACGCATGGAGCGTAGTGGAAGAAGGTGTAGGAGATGAGAAGAGCACCGACATAACAATTTCACTGGAAGAGTACGAGTCCTTACTCGCCTTGGCAAAGAAGGCAGATGAAATGCGTAGGTCGTCAGTGGAACACTCGAATCAGCACGACGCATGGGGAAGCAAGCAAGAGGTGGAGATCCTGAAGAGAGAGCTCGAAGCGGCAAGCACGAGGATCAGTGAGTTCAGGACTCGGGCTGAACAGGCGGCCAGCCGGGCGGAGGCTGCTGAGACTGCCAAAGCAGCAATGGAGGATCAGCTCCAGAGGTGGCGGGACCAGAAGCAGAGGAGAAAGGTCGCATTGGTTGCGCTTAGGGAGGAATCGATCTCGAGAGAGATTGACCCTCCCACATTTGTTAGAACTCCGGCTTCGCATATTCCTCTTTTCAAGATTCTTAACATGAAATTCTAGCCTCGGAAAGTCACCAAAGTTCGGTCCGAATAAAAGTTGTGAAGGGAATTATCGGTGTACTGGTTATAGCAGATGAGTGCTAGAAGTGTGATTATCTGATATGGGTACTATGCCGAAACTTCATCATCAACATTTTCTTTGAATAAGTAGAAGTTTATCCCTGCCTGTACGATATATTTCACATTTCAACAACGAGGGCTAGAGAGTGCCGTGGTCTCGGAGTTGCGATTCCCTCTTTAAGGGCGAGCACGGTTTTTTGCGAATTGCGCCATGTTCTTGGTGTAGATGTAGCCAGAGATACGATGGAGACATCGTTGTTATGCTAGATGCGGTAATGCCTTGATGAAGAGGACAGGCCCCTGCCTAAAGCTTGCTGCTTAGCCGGTGGGGAAACATAATTTTTCTTTGCAAAGGTACAGGGGAGACCAAAACTCATGGAAAGACATCTGCAAATTGCTGCGTAGGAAGAGAACGGAGGTAGTTCTCGGTTCATTTGGTGTTGTATATCCGACCGTCTCCGGCGGTTGGTGCCGGGTTTTGTGAATTTAGGCGACAAGATGAGGAAAATCGGGACGCGAGGAAGAGGCGAACTCGACCTTAAAATCGACGGGAACTTGATCTGTTCATTGAACAAATTGCACGCTTGGTATTTCGATTACGCAAATGGATCTTTAATACACTAGCGCCTAACACTCACAGGTATCTTATGGTGGGTTTAGTTGGGGACTCGGGCCTAGACTCGATCTTTGTCATATGAATTTCTAATTTGGAGAGCTTATGATTTTGGTGCCTAACACTCACTAGGGGTGATTGGCTTCCGGTCTGATCCCACCCAGGAATTGGGAACCGGACCACCTGGTCTTTGAGCTGTACTGAACTGGTATTTGGCCGACGAGATCAGCCGCCGAGTTGAGGGTCCAGCTGAGGAAGAAGTCGGAGAGCACGGCCACGGGAGCGAGAGCTGGTGGCGGAGGCCTAGGTGCAGAAGCATGTGGCCCTGCGCTGGGTAGGGTAATAGCAATATGCGTGGAGGTGGAGATTCCGTGGAGATGAAGAAAATTAAAAAGTGATGTTTATGTTGATTTCTCTTTGAGAAAATCAGCTTGGGCGGTTCTCGTTACACACCCCCCTCACAGGAATTTTATGGTGGGTTTGGTTGGTGACTTGGGCTTGAACTCAGTCTTTGTCATCCGAATTTTCAATCTCACATAGGCTTTTACTGAGTTCGATCGAGTTGAATGGATTTGGTGAACAACTTGCAGGCCCAATTGATTAGATTTAGCCTAATCATCTCCATCCATTTCCTTTAGGACGGTAAGATAACTTGTCTCTTGTGCAGCCCTCACCCAGTCCAAAAAGGGTCTCCTTTTTTTTTTTGCTAAAATCTTTCCAGTTATGAATGTTTGGCACTGACCAAAAAGTTTAATGAAAAGTATTTTCAAGAACAAGAAAAATCCTGGAACTTTTTCGATAGGGTGGTGGCGGGCGGCCATAAACGGGTCTTCAATTGCCAGACTTGATTAGCTAGTTGCAGAGCCCATGTCCCTCAGGGGCAAACACTAGCCCCCTGGCCGGGGCCAGGTGGAGGCGGGACTAGAGGGAACTCAGGAAGGCAAAAATCCTAGATGATTTCGGAGCAAGACGTTTCTACCATCCATCCAAGTCAATCATCATTACGTGCTCGACAAGCCTTCTCCTTTTCCTTTCTTTCCTTGAAAGTATTTTCCTTGAAACGACAATACTTTGCTTGTGGGGACCGACTCACGGGACCGCACTAAACACGACTAACCCGGTGCCATCTTCACACCGAGAGGGGGGAGACTTCAAAATTCAGACCATACTCACCATCAACTCGTTCTTCACGAGTCTCGCAAAAAGGCCTTGTGAATCGCCCCAGAAGAAGCCTCTCTCTCTCTCTCGTTTTTCTTGCTCTTCTTTCCGACGTTGATGCGGTCAAAAATAGCATAGCAATTTCCCACACGAGGGACGAAATCTTGGACTATCTAGATGCAGCGTCTGTTCAACGTCGGAATTTTCGATGAACTTGTCGGCCAAGACAGAGGAGGAGACAACCGGCCGCAAATGCTGACCCGAGAAACCTCGTCGATGCATCATTGCTCGGCACACGTTTTCAATCCCCAATCCGATCTAACGACCCGCCGGCCATTGCTTTTAGATTAAAACAGTTTCTAGTGGAATGAACTCGCATTTGGAATGATGGGGATTTTCTCTTTTGCTAGTCCAACTTGGATTTTGGCTGGCTTCGAGCCAATCTGGGTTTCGACATTTAGGACTGAATTTGCATTTGGAGTATCGTTCACGAAAGATTGCTTAGACACACGTGCGAATCGGTTCAATAGCGTCGAGTCAATTTGACTGATCGATAAAAGCTTCACTATCAAGATTTCCACATATTAAAAAAAAAAATTTGCTTAACCTCGTGGATGTTGCTCACGCTTTGACTTTTCCATTGAAATTCCGTGCCGTTTGATACCTCTGCATATGAGATGTGCACGAATTCTGTTAATGGTTATCGTTAGGTCACTAATTTAAGCAAATAAATGGAGAAATTCTAGAGTTTTTATTGGGCTGTTCTTTTCAAGTATAGAGAAATTACTTAACAGGGTCATTATCGTATGTAACTTAGGTTTTAGGATTTTTCCTGTTTTTATTTCTTGTCTGTTTTCTTGAAGTAGCTGTCGGCCTGGTCCATGCATTTGCAATTGTCAATTTGGTCCCCAAACTAAACTAAATTAGGCCCTTAAACTCTTCGAAAATTGCCAAAGTGGTCCCTCATTTGCACTGCCTTAAATTATCTCTTGTTAAGTTTTTGTCCGTAATGACCCTCGCAAATAATACGACGCTGACCATTTTCGTAAACAAGAACAAGTAAACGAATTTGACATGACAACGGCCACATGCTGCCGCGAGACCAAAAGAAATCTCGTCGGATGTCTAATGACCAGACATGCTGTCACACGTTGGTTTTTTATGGCCATAAGGACAGAAAGCACATTTGGGCCAATGACACGAATTTGGGTATTGGTAAGACGCATTCTATATATATATATATATATATATATATCCTTTGAGCAAATGTGACGTGCGACTAGAAGTGAAAACAAATGTACCAAAGATGTGGATGCAATGAAAGATTCAAAATGGTTTCTATACATGTGCACGTGTATATTACGTTTTGAAAATTTAAGCAAAACTTAATTTTTTTATTTGTCTTTTTTCGATTAGTTAAGCGAATTTTTAATGATACTATATCTTATTGGGGAATCCCAAACTAGTATGTTTATGACAAATTTATCATTCGTTAAGTTTTACTATTAAATTGCTAAGTTAGATGATAAGTGATAGTTAACATGTGTATCAATTTGAGGTTTTATTCTTCGTTTATTTGTCAAAGATGTATCAATTTTGTGATTTTTTGTGATATTTATTTAATTTAATAAAGATAACAAATGGTATATATATATCACAAATGTACTAGTTGAGGATTTTTAATGGTTAAAAAATTAGTATGGGTAAATTTATTATAGATAAACCAATCCGGGTCTTTCATGGTAAATAAATTAGTTTGAGGTAAATTTGTCATAAATTGGTTTAGGGATTTTCATGGTATTAACCCTTTGTAACAAGTAAGTTATGGCATTAGTTAATTTACTAAAGCCAATTTTCATAATTTTACCCATGAAAAGTACAAGCATAGGATGGTAATAAACATATGATCTTTCTCTTTTTTAACCAAACAGGATATAACTAATGTTCCATTTATTTCACAAAAAATGAATGATTTAAAAACAATCGTTTATATTGTTTGAAATAATTAGCCAATGAAAAATGTTTTTATTATTGACAATAATTTATATCTAAATTATTTTCAAGAAAGATGGCATTTATTTTTTATCAATTCGTTCTTACAAGTGACATAAGTAATCATTTTTTGATAAATATTTTGTAAATAATTTATTTTTCGTAAAACAAATAAAGCCTAAATTTACTAACCTAAATTCTCTTCATTTTATTTCAGTTCATCCAGAACCGCCAAAACAGCAATAAAATTAGATTGCTTCCTTTTCTTTCCTTTCTTTTTTCTATGGAGATCATCGTCGTTGTCGCCATCCGAATCCTTTATGTACCACCCCAATCACTCCATCTCAACTTGAGTACGAAAGCGAACAAGACAAAGAACTTGAGCCGACGACTACTACATCACAGCATCAGGGCCCACCTGATGCTGTGAGACTTGACCACAGATTTTTGCGTAATAAGGTTAAATGGTCTAATTTGTTAAGGTACCAATTTGGGAGCAAGTGCGGTCCAAATGTAAATAAAAGGGAATAAAGGGGTGAGAGTTATAAACGCAAGAATAGGAAAGGGGACAAATAGCACAAGAAAACCTTAGACTATGTCCATTGAAATGTAAATATTCATTTTGTTTTGTGTCATCAAAAATCCTAAAGTTACCCACTGTAATACATATACCCCCAACTTTTCTTTCTTGCGTTACGAAAAAAATCCAAAACTTATATTCTCTATTTTAATTCCATTCTAAGGTATATTGTTTGAAATTTTTTGTGATACTTGTTGGGGCATTTATGCTACGGTCTATAATGACACAAAATAAAGTTTGGGGTATAGTTAAGGGTTTTTTTTTCTTTTTTTTTTTTGGTGGTGTCGATTCTCAAAAAATTAAAAATTGTGGAGTGCATCAATAAGAAATCACAAGATTCAGGTCAGCCATTGACTACTCGTGGGATTGGCAACTAATGCTTGATTTGATTTTGTTTAACCTGTCCTTTGACTATTAAAACGGCCACCAACCAACTCCTCCCTTGTCCTTGTGCTGTAGATACAGACGCGTGGCATGTTCCTGTGCAGACAAAAAGGGCTCCGCTCTGCTGGACTCCTCAGGTCTGTTCCTCTGTTTATGTTCTGTTTCCCTTGTAGTGTTGCTTGTCTTGTGCGTTAATCTTTGCTGCAAAATATTCCATCAACGAAACGAATCAATTGGCTTCCAAAGTCATTTTCTGACATGGGAGTTTGGACTTTCTTGCATTTCACTTGATGTTGGCTCTGCTGAGTCTGTCAATAAAAACCTATAAATTCCACTCAAAAAAAAAGAAAAAGTACACATTTCGCAGATTTAAGAGGACCATCCTAGATTTTATCAATAGAAAAAGAAGAACAAGAAAAGATAACCGGTGAGTTTTCGCAATTTCGATAGCTGTCATTATCTATTAGGTGGATTTTTATGCCAGCATTATTGTTAGGGTTCAACGTACAATTATAATGAAATAGAGATTAAAAGAAAAAAACAAGAAAATAAATCAAGATTTACGATTTTATCTTGACTTACCTTTAAACTTGGGCTACATCTAGCAGAGAATATCATCATAATTAGCAATTCACACCTCTCTATTACATATCTCAATTACAAGAGAAAGATATTATATATAATCAGTGAATATTCATGAGCCCAACTTATCAATAAAATATGGTTTCAAACTATATAAACCTTCTAGCGCTCGGCATGCTGCCCGTGCAACCCTTATCAAGGTGGTCCGGACTACCGCTTGCTTACCAAGGA